>QANU01023439.1:181879-251591 GCA_003254905.1 Nissolia schottii
AGAGAGAGAGAGAGAGAGAGAGAGAGAGAGAGGAATGGGGCGGGAGAGAGAGAAAGAAGCGAGAAGAACGAGGACTAGGGAGGACAGTGAGTGAGGGAGGTAAAGAGGGTCAAGTTGTGGTCATTCATTAATTATTATTATTTTTTTATTTTTCTCCTTATTATTAATTTATTACTTTATTTTATTATTTATAATTGTTAATTTGTTATGATTTAATGTCTAGCTGTTTCAAATTGTTTTGGCATCAGTTTCTTAAAAATAAATAAATAACAATAAATAAATGAAACTACATTTTAGTGATTAATAAAAAAAAAGTATTGGATCTTAACTTATCCTCCTTCAATAAAAAAAATACATAATAAAAAATAAAATTAAAAGTTGTTATAAAACTAATAAGGAGAGTGCTAAAAAAGAATAATAGAGGAGATAAAGAGAGAATAATTCTAACAGGAGAGTGCTAAAAAAGAATAATAGAGGAGATAAAGAAAGAATGATTCTAACTTAAATGGACCAAATATTTTTCTGAATCTTAACCATTAAAAAATTAATTTAACGACTCAAATTAAAACTTATAATTATATATATATATATATATACATATATATGTATATAAATTTATGTTTTTATTCAATGTTTTTAAAGGAACAATTTTATATGATTTTTTCATTTTATTTTTTTACTTTTATCATTATCTCAATTTTACCAATCAACCCCTCCTCTCCCTTAACCCCCTACTTCGACGTACCATCATCCCTACCAGCCATCACCGCCACTATTGGCGTCGCCTCTGCCTCCACCTTTGAACAACAAAACCCAGAAAAATCATCACACTCATCTCAGTAAACCTAGAAATCACAATACAACTTAGAGAAATAATCACAAACCTCAAATCTTAGAAATCCCAAAAAATCTTAGTGAAATGTTTATGATTAAACCAAACAAAAACCCACAGATTTGCTTCTTCTTTTCTTGTCATCGAGGTGCACGCCAACCATAGTCGCCCCACCTCTACCCACGTCGCTACCGCCACGCCCCTCCACCCTCAACAACAACATCAACACCACCACCCACACCGTCAATAATAACAACATCAACAGATCTAGTATCAAAATGCAACCAGATCAAGAAATCTAACATCAAAATGCAGTCAGATCAACATCACAGCCTCCTTCCACCACCGCCAGTCGTCGCCCCCACTATGACTAGTGCTAGCTCTCCTACATATTTTTTCCCTACTCCTGTGTTCCCCTATTTTTGCATACCCAATTTCTGCATATGCCATCTTCAAACTCAGATTTGCATATTTCTTTTATAAAAACAAATACCCAAAAACAACAAAGATATCTGAGAAATAGAAAGGAAAAGATAGATATGCTTTGATTCCGACGAGGATGTTGGCACAGATAAGGGAGTCAAGGATGGAGGGTGTGTGGATGACGAGGACGACGGTGAACAGAATGAATGGTGGTTGTGAAGGTGCGAGTAGTGGCCGGTGGGTTGGGGGTACGATGGTGTATGCCACCATTGGAGAGAAAGAAGAACAACAGTTTGAGGCGGTGTGACAGAGTTGAAAGGAGGGGTAGTGCGACGGAGGTGGGAGGGAAGAAAGTGAGAAGGAGGGGCAAGGAGAAGAGTTCAATAAGGTAAGGAGAGAAAAGTAATTTTAAAAGTTAACAAATAATAAAATATTGCTTGTACCAATTTGCTCCTTAAGAGAGCCTAGTCCAAGTTGATGGAGAGATGTTATTCTTAATCTTAAATATATATATATATATATATATATATATATATATATATATACACACACATTAAGTAGCATTATTTATAGACAAAGTGCGAAGGATATATAAACATATCAAATCCTTAAAGATCTCGTTAATTAATGACATCCACTTAATAATATTTTTCATAACATTCCCGTTGAATGTCTAGTAGGTCTCGTTAAAATTTTACTAAGAAAAAACTAAATGGAAAAAAACTCTTAGTAAAGGGAAGGAAAAAGAGTACAATATCCTTAGTAGAAATTGCCTCATTAAAAACCTTATCAGTTTGATTAAGGAAAAAGAGTACATTATTTCTCCACCTATTAGTATCATCATTTCAAATTTCAAAGTCAACACATTCCAATAATGTATATTAGTTTCTCAAATGTTGAAGTAGACAGAGCCTTAATAAATAAATCTACTAAATTGCCTCTCAAACGAATTTGTTGAGCATCATTCTATTGAAGGTCATGTGTGTAAAAGCGTTTTAGTGAAATATGCTTTTATTCCATCCCTTTTGATATATCATCCTTTCACCTGATTTATGCAAGCAACGTTATCTCCATACATGACTGTTGGACATCTTCTTTTTTATGTCTAAGCCACACATGTTTTGAATATGATGGGTGATGGATCTATGCCAAATGCATTTTTGACTTGCTTCATGAATTGTCAATATCTTTGCATGATTTGATGAAGCAATAACTATAATTTGCTTTGTTGAGCACCGCGATATAATTATGCATCCACTTGTGAATAAATAGTCTGTTTAGAATCTGACTTTATGTGGATCAGATAAAAATTATGTTTTTGCATATCCAATTAGTTGGGGACTAGATTCATTCAATTAAAACAAACTTCTATATCAACATATCCTTATAGGTAACATGATACATGCTTAACAACATTCTAGTGTCTTCTTATTAGACAATAACTAAATATTGCTAATAAGCTTACATAAAAAGTTATATCTGGTCATGTATTGTTGGCAAGATACATTAGTACTTCAATAGCATTAAGATATGATACTTTAGGACCAAGAAGTTCTTTGTCATTCTCCCAAGGTTGGAATGGATCTTTATCAACACTGAGTGATCTCACAACCATTGGGATACTCAATGGATGTGCCTAATCCATATAAAATTATTTCAGAATCTTCTCATTATAAATTGAGTGATAAACAAATATGGTATGTATAAGCCAAATCTCTTTTGGAGATCCAACGATGCTTAATTTACTGACTTATATTTTGATTATAATAATTTAGATCCAAACCCTTTTAGGAAGATACTACATGGAATCATTTTATACACATATTATTTTAAGTATTGACTTAGGCAATTGTATCATATATGTCATGATTATTTTAATCCATATAAGGATTGTTGAAGTCTTAATAAACAAATTTCCCAAGAACTTTTATATGCTTTAGACAATTTGAATCCTTAAGCCTTAAGGAATTTTTATAAAAATCGTGCTAGCTAGTGAGCCATATAAATAAGCTTATAGACACACTTCTAATATATTTATTAACTGGCAAAATAAAATTAAATCCATTGTGGGAGAATATATCCCTGTATAGTTAATGACAGACTTTCTGAAAACTAATGTGTTATAAGTTGTGCTTTATAAATTTATACATTATCTCTCCCCCATTTTATTTTTGCACGAAACAATATGATTTCGAACGGATTCATATTTTTTTATTTCTGTAATCAACGTTGCCAATAACAATATGATTTCGATCGGATTCATATTTTTTATAATTACATAAATTATCGAGATGTCTTTATTTTTGTTATTTTTCAGGTACTAGAACCACTTCTGGCGTTTCATCAATAGTTATATCATAGGACTCTTTTCGAGCACTTGTATCTATATTATGATCATCTTCATTAATTGCTCCTTCCCATTTTAAAAGAATTTTCATATTTGGAACTGACTGTGTTATTACGTGCTTCAGATATGACTTATATTGCACTAATAGGTTGTCCTTCTGGACACCAATTTAAATTGGAACAATAATTTGTAGCTTGTATATAAGTTTTCATAACTCTCTATGGGTTAGTAAATAAATTTGGCAATTGATTTGCAATATTTTGCCACATTGCCTTGTATGAGGATCTAAATGCAATAATGACAAAGTATTTCATGTAATTTCCATTTTCAGTTGCTTATTTTCTCCCCCTAAACATTATTTCATCAAAATGATAATAAAATAAATATTGACATAAATAAATCTCTGATTAGTTCGAGATAGTTTATAATAAAAGGAAATTCATAATCAATCATATATTCCCAACATTCTCTAATGTCTCATCTTTATGCGTTGTGTTGGAGAAATTTGAACATAAATTGCACACTTAAAAATTTTAAGATGGTAAATATTCGGCTCTTGACCAAAAGCCTATTGCAAGGAGGAGAATTTATAAAACTCGTTGGCATGATGCATACAAATGTTGTTACATTCAAGATAACATGTTCACATGCTAAAACATAACATTTTGTTCTCATAAGTAATGATCTACCTATTAATTGGATGCATTTAATAAATAATTATGCTAGACCATGTATGAATAGGAGCATCATGATCTTCAACTGTTGTTCCATTTGACTTACAATAATCATTAAAATCTGGAGACATTAACTCACCATTATTATTAAGATAAATTGTCTTAATGATATTCTCTAGATGCTTTGCACTTAAATTAGTTGAGCAAGCAAATTCGTCAACTTCAGGTTACGAAATAATGATAAACACACATGTGACCATTTGTTTGATGCATCTATTAATACCATATGTAATATATAAGTGGTTAACATGATGGGTGAATGAGCCCACATAATTCACCTTCAATACATTTCAAAAATGCAATTGATTTTCTCACAATTATAGTAGGTGATTGTCTCGTAATTAAATTCTTTGAGAATAAGCAACACACGGGAATTCTTTAACTCGAAGAATCTTCTGGCTCTTCGATGGATTTCAAATTGACTTCTCAATAACTATTTGCATCATAGTTGAACCGGGATGACCTAGTTGAATCGGGATGACCTTATCAATCATGGCAAAAATTTGTGTCAGTAAACTTCTGGTTTACTGTAGCATAAGTTTTGATTAAGGCAATATTTTTATAGTATAAACTGGAGAAAACATGAAGTTTTCTAATACATATTTACTACGGGATATACTAATTGCAATATGGAGATACTTAATGTTCTCCTTATTTATAGTCTCAACATGATATTCATTTCAGCGAATATCTTTTAAATTTTAAGAAGTTTCGTTGAGACAATCTAGATAATACAAAATTATTTATAATAAATTTTATTTCTCCAAGTAGTATTATATCAGCTCTTCTAAAGCCTTTAATTAATTTTGTACTATCAATAATAATTTAATCATTCATAATGATTTAGGTTTCTCTTGAAAATAGAATAATACCTCTTCTAGAGCCTCTATGACTCGGCATTATAAATTTTGTTTCTTTGGAAAATAAAATAATAGTTCTTCCTCAGCCTTCATTCATCTTTATGAATTGATAGATAACAATGTATCATAAATTTTGTTTCTTCGGGAAACAAAATATTAGCTCCTTTGGAACTTTCAAACCTTGGTACTACCAAATATTGTATTATCATTTTCTTATCTCATTATCATATGAGTGATATATGTTTTGCTTTAAATAATATATGTTGTTGCACTAATCGCAAAACATATATAAGCACTACTATTTTGATATTTTTCTTCAAAAAAAATAATGCATATTATAAAAAAAAGTTATAATAAAATATCACATAATTAAAAGAAAGAAAATGGTCACATATATAATTACCAATGTATATAATATCTCACATACCTATTGATTTGTTGCAACTATAACTCACAAAATACTTATCTATTTGATTTTTGAATCATAATTCAAACACATAATATAATACGCTCATTACGGACTGAGCCCTAAAGGCCCATTCAGGAACTCGTACCCCATGGTCCACGAAAATATCCGACCCAAACAAGCTCCCTCAAAAATATTCAGAGAGGTCCACGGACCGTGACACACTCTTCCCCCGACGAACATCACTCCACGAACCTCAGAGGTAAATTCGAAGAAGAGAGTCCTGGGTCAGTGGAAGTTACGGCTCCCACCCAGGTATTTAAGCCAACCCAGGTATTTAAGCCAAAATGGCATACCAGGTACGACCTAGAACCCATTTCCCCTTGATTTTACCATAACATCCTACATTCACTTACTTAGGCGTCGAAGTCCTTGCAGGTACTTGTTCTGGCACCCCAAACCAGGAAAGGAGCTCTAGGATCCAAATTGTACCTAGGACCTCACCTCTGGTACAATCTTATTTAGAACATTTGAATTACAAATTCAAATTTCAGATAAATCTTATATAAGATGAGTCTATAAAGTAATATATTTATCAAATATGTCATTTACTTATTTTCCTAACAATAGTGAAGAGGTCAATGATGTCAATTTGATCTAAAAATCTTAAAAAATAACTCAATTAATCATTATGAGATATACCATAATTTATTGATTTTATTGCAAAGATTGAATAATAATAAAAGTAAATTCCATAAAAATTAAAAAAATTAAAAAAATAGAAATTAAAAATTGAGTAGACCAATTTACTTTTGGAAATTGGTAATTATATTGTCCTTTTCTGGAAATATGAGTATAATATTATAAATACCCAAAATTAAAATAAAATAATAAATTAGGAACACTCAAAATTATCACTAGAGTAGTTTACATTCGCTTCACGGGATGTAAAATTATAAGATTCATGGGAATGAGTACTAACAATATTCATTTGCTTTGGGGAATGTAAAACTAATAAGATTCTTTCACTTCAGAGAATGATCTTTTGATATATTCACTTCTAGGAATATGTAATATCTCTTTCTTAAACAGAAAAATAATCATCATATTTTTTTTGGATAATTTTGAATAACAAGGATACATTCACTTTAGGGAATGATTATCCTTTTTATTGGATAATAGAGTGGGGGCTTTATGCACATGGCTAATTATGAATTATTTATTTGAACACTTTCGAACACGTGCGACACATGTGTCGGACGAGTGTCTTCATGTTTGGTGTTTGCGATGTGTTAGACACGGAGACACAACAATCTCACAAAGTGTTCGTATTTCCTAAATTTTAATCTTTCAAAAATATATTGAAATTAAATTTTCTGAATAATTTTTTTATGTAGATAACTAAATCAAAAGTAAAATAACCTAATTCTTATAATTTTTATAATAAGCTCAATAAATTTCAACTAGTTTGATTGAGCAAAAGTTTATGCGGTGATAATTTATTACTTGAAGGTGTTGGGGAAAAAAGTTTCATAAATTTGATTCATGAATAAAATTAAGGTTTAAAGTTTAGGGTTAAATTTATGAAGTCTTTTCTCATTTCAACCAAACATTAAACTTTCATTTTGATGCTAAAAAACACATATAACATCATATTAGTTGATAAGGAAACAACTCATATCCTAAGAGGACGTGGGTTCGATTTCTGTTACTAATGTAATAGCCACTTTGGTGAGTGATTGGTAAGTACCTTTGTAAGCACTAAAGAGCCTAATGAATGCCTTGACCCTGGTGAGATGACTGATGTCAAACTCACTTAAACTTTTCACTACCAAAAAAGATTAGTTATTGAAAGTTTTATGACATTAAATAACTTTTTAAAAGTTAAAATATAATATCGTTTTAATTTTCTACTAGCAACTTTGATATACATTTCAAGTTTGTCAAATATTGAACATGTATAACTATGTAAAAGAATCAAAGAAAATAAAACACAGTTGAACTGTTAATAACTTTTAAAATAATTAAAAAATTGAAAAAAAAATCAAAATAAAATACTACTACATAATTTAAAAAAAACTGTCACATAAAAACTACTTTTTAAAAGATAATTCTAGAAATTTTAAATTTAGAGATTATTTAGAGATATTCCCTTTATTAATAGTAATAGATTATTTAATGTTATCAAAATTTTGAAAAAGAAAAACTCGTATATCTTATTATTTTTATCAAAATAACGGAATAAATAAACTAATTTCATTTTATAAGTTTTAAGAACTTATTTGATATAAATAAAAAAAATCTAAAAGACTAATCTGATATTATAATTTAATATCTACAAAGTCATTTGATTTGATGTTAAGAAAAAACGTTTCAATGTCACATTCATAAACTAACATAGATGTGTACTCCTTAAAATATATTATTATTGTGATGCCAATTCTTGTCGTTTTGACTAAGGTGTTGTTTCCGTAGTTCTACTCTTCCTATTTTTCTAAATTCTCTCTCTCTTAGATCCCAATCCTTAACCCCCTATGAAGTAGATTTATTATCCTTTATATCATAAACTAAACCAAATTTCTTATAAGGGATCGTATACTCGAGAGATCCCATCCATAAAAAGACATTTGTGGAAAGTTTCACTTTGTTGTCTGATAAAAAAAATTTGTCTAAATTACTTTTTGTTATTTTAAAAAAAAAACTTAATTGGGATAGACGGATGGTAACAATGTAAAGAAATTTTACATTATCATCTAATTACATATTGACATATCAGCAAATATAATCGACTATCATACTCACTTCACTACTTAAAAGGTCTTCTAAATAAACTAAATTGATTAGACAACTATATAAAGATCTTTACATTGTTAGTGTATCAAAATTAATTTTTTTTTTAAAAAAAGGCTAAATTAATTCTTTTGTGTTTAGTTATATTTTATAAATGTAGTTAAACATATTTTAAAAAATGTAGTTAAACATAATAAATACATTATCACCAACTTAACTCGCGTCTAAGGATTGACCCCAGTTTAAATTCTACTAAAGATAATATGTGTTTATTTTTTTAGTAAAACATAAATGTCTGTTTATAAATAAGTCGGCCTGCTGCAGCTCTTTATCCAAACAGGCTTTTAAAAAGACTTGTGCTTAACCTTTTTATTAAACAGATCACTAACTGGCTAGGCTGCTTAACTTGTTCCCACTCCTAGACAAGAGGGAAAAATTATTGTCTTCTATGTTCTACTTGTTTAAGGATTAGTTTTTTTATTTAAGTCTATAGAGCGTTGATTGATCTTCAAGTAAGAAAATGCCTTCTTTCCATGAAGAACGGTACAATCTCTTTGCTTATATTATGTGAAAAATCATGAAGTTCTATATTCTATACGACTAATGTATTTATGATAATTATTTGTACATAAATCAATTAGTGTTTACGCATGTTTAAAAACACACATTAAAGTAGGTCATATCAAGTAACAGAACTCAACTTTATTATATATTATATGCGGGTCCAAATATAAATTGTTGGTGTTGCTGCGACAAAGCAATGATTTATATCTCCATTCGGGATATAAAAGTAATTTCTCTTCATTTTTCTTTTAATAGTTGACAGCTGGGTGATGGAAGTGGACTTTTGTCACCACGTGGATGTGTGTGCATAAGCAATCGAATGCACGTGATACCCTCCCTGGTTGCGATTTTCTATTTTGGTCAGCAATTGTGTTTTGCCGTTTGCGATCTAAATAATCTGGCTAATGAATGAAAGGTGAGCAATTAAATTACACGTTAATGATTAACAATGATAATGATTATGGATGAACATATTCGTTTACAACACAGTAATACCTGCTAAGAATGTTCCTTGCTTTGCTTATATCTGCTGGTCTCTGTCCTTACTCCTCTCAAAGTTTTCCATATCATTATTACAAGTTTAAGTTTGGATTTTTATTACACTAAATAGTTTCATAATACAAGATTGTAAATTAACTTCTTAATACTTATAAAATGTACCCTTTTCAACTCTACGAATGAATAACGACGTAGTGATCTGTTGCTTCTTTTATACACTTTAGTTCTAGAACACCAATCATATTACTCTTTAAATTTTGAAGACATACGCTTTAGCCATTAAAGTTGTTAAAATTTAATCAATCTAGTCATTTAAACGAAAGATAAATTAGTTTGTCATCTCAAAAACTAATTTGATTGATTGTTCTCAGAAAATGCAAGAACGTATACATATCGTTTACATTTTAATAAATTAAAAAAGAAAATTAGTAAAATGAAAGGGTTAAGTGATTAATAGCATAATTGTTCAAACAATAATTTGTCAAGCATAACATCATTTCTCTTTAAATAATTCGAGAATTGATATGACCGATATGTCAACTCTAGAAATTAAAATAAAGGTTTACTCATTTTTAATGGACTCAGCATCATCTCATTAGTAATAAACTTACATTTGTATTTACTTTAATCTTCAATTTTAAATTTTTTTTTAATCACTTTGAGATCTACATTGAAAAAACCGTGTTAGTTCACTTAAAGACGAGTAAAGGTGCAATTGCATCACACCTAATTAAAAGTAACATGCAAAGTTTGTGTCCAAAAAGTGTAAGCTGCCTTAAAATTCAAGCCAGAACAGCAATCCTTTGCGTAGCGAATTCAATCACAGAGTGTTTTCAACCTTTGTACCCAAAAGAAGAAAAAGCTTTCAATCTCATCCGGCATGGGAGGTGAACTAAATAGAGATACATGGTAATTAACTTCACGTGCAAATTAATTAATACATACTAATTTACAATTAGTTTATGTATAATTAGAAGGCCTTGACAAGCATGAACACTTTGTGTTTATCAAGTGTTGACTTATTGTTGTGTTTGTTAAGTCGTGTTTTCTATTTTTATTTTTATATTGGAAGAAGATGAAATAAAGTGTGTTTATTAAGAAAATACAAAAATACAAAGAGTATAACACTTACAAGATTACTTTATATAGAGAGTATTTTTGGAACAGTAGAATTTGGATACCAAAAGCAATATTTCTTTTGCCCAATCCTCTTTCTTAATTGTAGCTACATTCACATTTTGCAGGAGTGTGTGGCATTTATTTTTGTGTTCAATAATGTTTATTTATTTATTTTGTAATGTTTGTTTAAGAAAGAGTGTGGATGCACACATGTTAAGTGTGGGTGGAGAGTAGGAGAGAATGTGTNTTGTCCATCTATTCAAAAATGTTTGTTCATCTCTTCAAAAATGTTTGATCATATGTAATTGTCAGTATATGTCATATGTATATCTACGTTGGTTGTAGGCAACCATTATGTTGTACACCTAGCACCACCAAATAAAATAGGAGCTTAAATGATCATTTAATGCGAACCTTGCAGTCAAAGTACCATTAATGAACATAATGAGGAGTGTTATTGTGTATATTAAAATATTAAGAAAATATTGTACCAAAAATAAAATAAAATAACATTGTAGAATCATTTTATCAAAGAGAAATGTCATGCATTATCAACCTACAACAATCCAATATCTAAAGGGTAATGAAGATGAGGGTGCCTCTGCAATGGCCAATACTGAAAAATAGAAGAAACTGACATCAAAGAATAAGGGTTCTCAATCCAAAAATGGTTCTCAATGGCCTAAAGTCAATGCAGGTATGTAAGATATATATATATATATATATATATATATGATATGACATGACATGAGTTCCCAATTCTAAGCTAAGGACTCGACAGTAGTCTACAAAATTCATAGATGATGTGGTCTGAAGTTTGGTGTTGGGTTGAACTTCACAATATCTGAATTGGTCAAATAAAGTAGAAGAATTTTTTTATTTTAAAAAATGTATCCAAGTTGTCCGACATGTGTCCAAACTGTGTTCAAGACGAAAAAAATACTTTTCTTTAATTGGACATGTGCATTCGCATGTTGTATCTGTGTTCACTGAGTCTGTGTCTAACACGCCGAACACACGGTCCGGCTAGTAAGTTGGTGTGTCTGTGCTTTCTAGATTGTATTAGTCACAATGTAATATTATCATAAGGAGCTTCACTTTGTCCAAGGAAAGCACATACTGGATATAAAATACACAATAACAACAAATACATAGAATTTATAAGCCTAGGTTTCACTCACACAACAAAAGAAGGCATATAACAAGCATTCAGCAAAATTCCCAGCTTTTTGGGGTGCTTTAGGTAGCACAGAAAGTACTGGAAAAAAAGCTATGAACTTGAGTTGAAGGGTGTGCCTAAGAGTGTGTAAAGTGTGCAACTTTGGAACGTTAGCTCCTTCATCTCGTCCTGCATTCTGTCGGCAACAACCACCCCCCAACATTCTAGTTTTCAGATTGTTTTTTCTGTGCATGTGGAATCTCAACTTTTTTACATAATATATATATATATATATATATATATATAATATTTCTTTTTTGTTGTGATTTTGTGTTTTTTTTATAGTGTAAGCAATTGGATCTAGAGGCTTGCAGTGATTGGAGTGAAGCTCTTTGATTTTTATGTAAAGCCACTGGTAAGCATCCTCCACTCTTGGTTTAATCAGAGATCTATGACTATTTATTTATTAATCACCGATTTTGAGTCTCATATGTTGTTTCAACTTGCACATATCTTCTGTTGTTTTAATTATTATTTAATGTTCCCCGAATATTTAGGTGACTCGATTTGCTTAACCTCTAACGGCTATTTTGTGTAATTGGAATTTAGACAACCTTTCTCTCTGGTCTTCTGATGTTGTTTCTTGTGTGATGAGTTTTTGCTTGAGCATATTTCGTTTTCTAGATATGGAAAATTGGGCTCACGTTCCTACTATGTAACTTTTTAATTCACTTCTGGGTCATACTTGGTAAGCATTTTGGACCACTGGTTTAAAAGAGAGGGAAAAAAAAGAGACAATAGTTTAATAAGCTACTGAGATCCTCTGCTCTGCTTTGTTCTATTTTTATTCAAACTCTGAGTTCTTTTTCTTCATGTTGAATTTGCGTTTAGGTTTTTTTTTCCCTGTTCTTTTTTAAATAATTAGGATATTTGAGACAAGTGCGACTCTTGAGTTTCTCATGACATAACCTTTCATAGCATGTTTTATCACTTTGTCAGTAAACTAGTTAGTAGGCCTTCAAATTTATACAGAAAGTTTGCTAGTTACTTGATTTGGAGGCTCAAGTCACCTTGAATTCGCATCGATTTAATAAAATAGAGAAATGACAGATGTTGATTTTCGTTTCTTATGCTGCCTAAACAAAATCTGTATGATTTACGAGAATACTGTTGCTGTAGTGACTGAAGCTGTTGCATGAGAGTGGTGTTTTTGGTTATTCTAGTGTGAATATGGAAGCTGTTGGGTTTTCAATCCGTGAGTCATATTATTGTAATTTCAATCCATGAGTAAAAAATTGAAACTTAAAGGTAGCGGCGGTTTAAAAACGTCGCTAATGCTTTATAAAAAATATAATTTACATACAACGGCGGTTAGAAACCGCCGCGAATTATTTTGCAGTGGTTATTACCGTAGTTGATGGAAACAGCTGCAAGATGGTTTCCCGATGCACGGCATTGCAGCGGACGGTCAACCGCCGCAAAATAAACTTAGTGGCGCTTTGAACCGCCGCAAAAGACCATTTTCAACTACTTTTAATTTTTTTCTTGTGGTGTTTCTTTAGGAACATCTCAAAACTAGTTCAAATTCCATGGACACATCTCAAAACTAGGTGCAGTGTTCTCCTATAAATTAAATTGAATCTCAAAAGAAAGACTTGTCTCTATTCAGGCCTAGGCTTGAGCTCTTAATCTTGATGACCTATACTCAACGAAAGTTTTGTACAATATATTTGAGATCTGATTATCTAATTTCAAGTTATAGTCTCAATGAGAGTCTACTAATTGAGGTCTCATCCTCACACCGTGATATTACCAAAGGTTTATAGAAGTATTTACAATAGTCTACGTAGAAGGAAAAGCAAATCAATCTTTGCCGAGGACCCATTAGAATTCACTTGAAGAACTCTGCCTATCCCAAGCCCGAATAAAAGATGAGGGGTTGTGTTAAGCCGTAGACCGTCAACGTAAAACTTTGTCGAATCTTCATGACATGGTAGAATTCACTTGAAGAAGTGAGAATGAAAGTATGGTGTCGCTTAGTATCCTCGGATGGTTCTCGAACCTTATGGAGCTGGCTTAAAACATGCAGCACTCCAATCCATGGTGACTAATACAGCAGCTGGTACATGTGGGTGTTGATTCCATGGATCTTGCTGATTCTATTTGTGATACAAGGCACGTACAAAAAACTACATACATTTCTCAATACGGCACGCCATGAAAACTTGTCACTACCCAATTATGTTTTGAAGTGTTTAAGTAAATAATTTGGAGTGTATCAAACTTTCAATATCCTTTAAAAATAATCCTCAAGATTAGATTTTCTGTATCTGGAATTGGAGAATCTATATTTTTTCCTTTCAGAATCCTTAACAATACTTTGTTGGTAGGGCTGTGATGAAGTGTCTAAACACACATTTAGTCAAACACACATTTGGTGCTCAACGAGCATTCAATTATTTCTCATCAGTGTACCGACAAGTGGGATTAAATATCCAGCCACGCTGATTTCGTGTAACAATTACCTAACCATATATATCAAACAAAATTTCATGCACCATAGCTAAATTTAGCTGTACACTCAGTATGTCTTAAATTAATTCTACCTAAAATTTAGGCTTCTATGTTCTAAAGTAGGCTAAAATGACTTATAAGCAAGAATATCTTACTTGTCCGTGGTAGTATTTTTATCAGTTCACAAAATATTTGACCCTTTTGCATGGCAATTATGTCAAAAACCATATAAAAGAACAATAAACATAATGACGTATTTGAGATAAAATTAATTAGCAATTATACAGAAAAGATCCCATATTGTAATAAAATAACATTTCCTATTCAAATACATTTTTAGTTAATTTGTTTACTTGCTAATGTTTTTAATGAACGTATACCACCTTTGTTAAGGGAGTAAATGACGAGCGCTTCAAAAATTAATTTTGTATTTTTAATCAACATATACCTTAAAAACCTTCAACCTCATCATCCTACATGGGAGTCGATAATTTACAACGGGTTAAATATGTTTTTAGCATCTAAAAAATTAAAAATTGTGTTTCGTCCTTGAAAAAAAAATAGTTAGAAATTAGTGATTGAAAAAAAAATTGGTAGGATATAATCCCTATTGTTAGAATAAGGCGTTAATTGTTGACATGATAGTTGAATTTGTCACGTGACACGTCATCTGACATAACCCATCCATCCCAAAACCTGACCCACCCATGACCCATGACACTGTTATCTTCTACCCCTAGCCACCCTTCATCATCTTTCTCATCCTCTCTCACTCTTCAACTCCATTTCCCATTCTCCCCCACATGCCATCTGCACTCGTTGTCGACCTTCGTCCTCGCCACCGCCAACCTACCACACCACAACCTCGCTCTAGACAGCCAGCAATTTTGTTCTCGATCTCTCACCATCACCGAGCTCACCCTCACAACACCTTAACCTCACTCTCCATAGCCATTGTCACCAACCTATAACACCATGACCTCACTCTCCATCTCTCACCCTCCTTGCATTTTTGTCTTTCACTCTCACGCCCTCATATCTGCAAGCGACAAGCAGTCATCGCAAAGACTCACGAACCGCCAGCAAGGAGGACGAGCCACAAGTCTTATCTTCTTTGCTTCTTCGTGAGATTTATGACTCTGTCTTATCTTTTATCTTTTTCTTTTTTTCATATATATATATATATATATATATATATATATCGGTATGTTGGTGTTGTTGATTTCAGATCTAAGGTTGAAGAAGAAGAGGGTTGGGGTGAGAAGACAAAGGAGAGGCAGCGATGGTGTTGGTTGGTGTTGGAGGTGTTAGATTTGTGTGTGGGAAACAAAGAGTTGGTTAAGGAGTTGGTTAAGGCAAGGGAGAAGAGCGTTGACACCTTACCACCAACACGATTTCAATTTTGTTTGGGTCCATATTTTCCTCACGATGATTTTGCTTCTCATGCTCTCTCCAATTTTGCGTTTTCTCTATCTTAGTTTAACTGCAAATTTGCAATTTTTGTTATTGGTGGTGTTGTTGTTGGATCTATGGTGGTGTTAGGCTATTGATTGTTAGTTGTGGTGATGATTAGTGGTGGTTGGTGTGGTGGCCACGAGGTTGTGGGTGAGGTTGGCAATGAGGATGGAGAATGGTAAGGGTAGAGAGGACTATGGATGAGGGTTTTTTCTAGTTGGTTGTCAAGGTACTTGTCGAGATAAAGAGAGGAATGGAATTGAAAGGGATGATATTGGGGATGAGGATTTCTATTTGTATTTTTTTATTTTCTTTTTAAATGAGCACGCGTAATGAGTGGGTCAAGTTTTGGGAAGGATGGGTTGTGTCACATGCATGTCATGTTACAAATTTAACAATCATGTTAGCAATTAACACCCCATTCTAACGACCGGAACTAAATCTTACCAAAAATATTTTTTAGAGACTAATTCCTAACAAAAAAAAAAGAGTTAAGAGACAAAACACAATTTTTAATTTTTCAGAGATTAAAAACATATTTAACCCATTTACAACTCATGTATAACACACTCGCATTTACAAAATGTACAACTCATCCGTGTGAAGTAAAACACTGAAAGACATGCAAACATTTTTTTATACTACACATAAAAGTTTCCAGTATATGGAAATACTTGAAGGATCCGAAACTCTTGGGTTGGGTTGGGTTTGGTTCGTGTCCTGAAACGAAAAGGACAAAGACAATCAGGCAATAAGGCAATAAAGACATTTGATATATATTACAGAAAAAATTGTCTGCATGTCTTAAAAACTTGAGAATTTACTTAAAAACTGTTCCGAAACAGTAACAGAAACAGAAACAATTGTAAGCATTTCGTCTCCTTAATGTCTCTGTCCAAACAGGAACCAAACGCTACCTTACAACTCGCCCCCCTTCATCTCTATCAAGCATTTCTTCGAGAGATTGACTATTGAATCTGCAATGACTTTAGCACTGGACTTCATGTAACCGCCTGAGACATGGAATTTTGACAAATAGAGACAGCCTAGTTAGCATCTTACAATAAGTTGAGAAAATAATTGAAGTCAGTCTCTTAAAAAAGTAGTTTTTCACGAGGCAGTTGAGAATGTTGTAACTTTCTACAATAGTTACCTATGACCCCATCCCTATTAAGGCATAATTATATCACCACCGAACATTGAAAAATGAAAGGTGAGAGGAAACTAACAGGAATATTTCATTCAACTGAAATGAAAATCTAAAGATCCAAAAGCGATTGAATTTCGTTAAGAAAAGAAAATACATAAAGAGGATAAGAGATCTTCTATAAACTGATAAGAATAAAACCGAAAATTATAGAAGCTATCTATAGAGTAAAGCTATCCAATCTCTCAAAATATCTATGAATGAGAATCCTTTAAAGAGATTGTGAGTTTTACACCAAACAAATGATATACGCCTACTCTTCTTCCACAAAACATGAATGTATGAAAAATTGTCGTTAAAAACGCAAGAATTGCGTTCTAGCCAAATGCATCAAATAGTGGCAAAAAAATGTACATTGCCACAAGTAGTTAGCTTCTTTCCTTCTCCCAAAGCCAGCAAATCTAGTCAGCAAAAACATATCCAGGGTTGCACGCCACACCCAAGATTCCCCAAAGTCCCAAATAGATTATTCCACAATAGGTTAACCGCTTAAAGTGCAAAAAAAAGTCTCATTTTTACAACTGATTAGTCACATTTTAATGTCATCGAATATTACTATTTGATCATATTTAATATCCTCGTTAGTATCTGTAATTGTGCATTAGAATTCCACAAATTTGAAAAAACTACTAAAATAAATTCTTATTAATTCCTAACCTAGACCCTAATAATTATCAATTCTAAAACTTAATCTCTATGATTCTCTTCTTACAGTTGCAATTTTGATATCCAAATGGAAACTTATGTTGACATGGCCTTTTTAGCCTGTGCACAAGGGTTGGATTTGCAACAATGTGACCTAGAGGCCATGGGTTCAATTCACGGAATCAGCTTTTCGAAAATATAAGGTAAGGCTGCCTACCAAAGACTGACATAGTGGGTCCCACCCTTCCCTAAGCCCTGCGAATAAGGGCAACATTGCATCACCAGGCTGCCCATAGTTTTTCAATATTGAATTTATCTTCCCTCATGAAAGTTGTCGCATCTATCTGAAATCAACCAACTAGATCCTAAAGCTTAAAACCATGGAGTCTTTCAAAAATTTTGCAAAGATGGACGTGTGAGAACCACTTGGGTCATATTGAACAAGGCAACCTCTCAGAATCCACACAAAAGAAAGGGCAATTTCAGGATGGTTTGAAATTATTTTTTTAACATTAGATGCTCGTATTCGCAGAAGTAGAAGAATCAGGATGAGATGCAGCAGCTGCAAAATTGGCCGACGTATAAATGACTAAAAGATGTTACATTATTACATAGGGACTCTTTGTTAAATAAGTTTCCTGGTGCATACACGCCAATATGGCCCCCATAAAGGGAGGGAAGAAAGATGACAGCAAACCTGAAGTGAGCATGACGATAGGAATGTCCTTCTCACGAGCAAACCGAAAAACTTTCTCATCTCTTAGGGCAATCCCATCAGGACTGATCTGCAAGTACAAAATAACACAAGCACCAGCTATTGTAAGTGATAACAGAATCAACTAAAACACTAACTCATAATAATGACCTATTCTTTTATGTACAAACTATAAAGGAAAAGAAAGGGAGAATGTCCTAATTGATCCCTGAATTTTTCGCTAGGGCTAACATTGATCCCTCAACAAAAAAAGCTCCCAATTAATCATTAAACATTCCAAATGTTATACTCGTTAGTCCTTCCGTTTGAAATGTTCAAGGACTAACGAGGATAACATTTAAAACGTTCAAAGATTAATTAGGGCATTCACCCGAAAAAGAAATGACCAGGCAGGCAGCTGAAGTTGACAAATTTATATTTTACAGCAATAAAATGAATCCAATAATGAGATTACCTTCAACCCTCCTAATGGATCACCTTCTAGGATGTCAGTTCCAGCATTGTAAACTACCAATTCAGGGTCAAACCTTCGCCCAGCAACCTTGAATCACATTGACATGTAAAACATTAAGCAGAAGGACCTACATAGTATAGCTTCCTCAACTGATAAAACAATTATATATATCTTGGGCCTTAGAAGTATAAGGGAGCGGAAGAAAAAAAAAATTAACAAACGGAAGGGTAGAGATTGAGAGGTTAAATGATAAATTTTGCTTCCCCTTGCTTTGATGTTTAAATATATAAGGGAAGTATGAAAAGACATCAAGAATGAACACATTTTTTGTAAGTGCCAAAATGAAACTAATAATGGTTGGATACTTCGATGAGATGTAGCAAAGCAAAATTGCTTAGATTTAACATACCTAATCCTATTTGTGCAGTGCATACTCAAGCCAAAAGCATTAGACAGAAACAAGATTTTTAATGATAATGGAGCATACCTCTAGTGCTTTATCTAATTTCTCCAGGTAATCTTCTGTAAGTGTCCCACTCTGAAAGGTAGTAAAAGATAAAAGATTAAAGAAAAAAGGAAAACTTGTGGTCATAGAAGCAAATCAGAAAGCAAATATGATCCACATTTTAACTGACATAATGAATATACCTTCACTTCAACTTTCTGATTTATGTAGTTCCTTGCCTCATAATCCTAAAATAGAAAGTCAAAAGGATGGTTTTATCAAAAAAAGAAAGTCAAAAGGACATTATAAGAGATTTAGTCAGTTGCACCACAATAATAAATTAATTATAGCCATATCAGAATAGTTGCACATTCTAAATTAAAAGCAAAAAACATTTAAGACCACCTCCGTAAACATATTTCGGCCTTTTTTCCTATATGTTTGGAATTGCTATTTAGAAAGGCATCAATTTTTATAATCCATTTCCAACTTTTTTTTTCACAGCATCATTTTCTGGCTTCCTGTACACTTCATTTTACAAGTCATTTGCAGATGCCAACAGATAAATGCATAGCATGTTAAGCCTGAAATCATGCCATTTTCTAGCATTCAAATAGATTTTTCACCATTGGAGGTGCAAAAAAGAAATGCAAACCCCTCTAAGAACAGTTGACCATATGGAGTTTAGCAAAATAAACATAGGTAGAGGAAAACCAAAAAACCTCTAAGTGGAACTATTAAATAGGACCTTGGCTTAACTGACTTTTTTGAAAATTCTGCTTGACAAAGCACAATAGTATTGTTAGATACATATTAGCCGAGCTCACCTAGTGAAATTGACTGAAAGGGTAGCACCCAGTGCATGAGGCTCCAATCATGTGCAGTGTCGAGAGGATCAAACATATGCAACCTTATCCCTTGGGAAGAATAAATGTTTTTGCAACTATAACCTTTGCCCACTATCTCACAAGACAGCAATTTTCCTCTTGAACTAGGCTATCTTCTCTCATCATTATATAACACAAACAAAAATGCAATATATGCTTTTCGGGATGGGATACACAAGGCGAAACATTCGCCTTTCCCACCAAGACAAAGGACACAAGAAACCAGATGCACAGTAAAATCATTGGACACTGGCCAGCATATTTGACATCAACCAGCAATGTTGAATAAATGAGCCAAATGTGAAAAAGGAAAACTGGAGAAAAACCACTTCATAAATATAAAAAGAAAGAACATATAGCAAATCCAGGATCAGATAGCTCACCAGAGGATATATTCCAGGGTTGTACATATCAAGAATGTAGACTCGATCTGCCATTTCAGAGTCCTGATTAGCGAAAATCCTTAAAGATATGAAACAAGCAGAAGGAGAAAGTTTTTGGCCATACTATCATCGGCAAAGTCCATTTCATGACCATTTCCTTGATGTGCATCAAGATCGATGATCATCACTCTGCAGATTTTGCAGACAATTAGAAAAGAAATCTTATTTGTACAAATGTTGATACCATATCCTAACTTGCATAAATAATAGCACCTTGATATATTCAACCGAACAAAAGCAAAGTGAATAGAGAGGGAAATATCTGCATAAGCACAAAATCCACCTCCTTTTTCTGCGGAGCAGTGATGAAACCCTCCTCCTACATTAATGGCCCATCCTCTCTCTTTTGCAAGTTTTGCAGCCAATATAGTTCCACCAACCTACCGTTAGAATAAGTGTAAGACCTGACTTTTAGAGGAGTTAAACAGATTACAACAAAAACAGTTACTGCACCTGCTTCCTGAATGGATAAAGAACTTTATGTTGCACAAGACAATTGGGAAATAACGCCACAGGAGGGACCTATGTTTTAGTAATTCATATCAGTAAATAGTATTTAATACGTTAACTGTATAGAGCTTCAGCAAATATCGATCTTATACAAATAAAACAATAAAATAATTGAAAGCAAATACATAAAAGCATTTCAACAATCATATCGGTTGCTTCCTACTATAAAAAGGGCAAGATAGATACTTGCTACGTACCTTTCCATATAAGAGCTCCACAGTTAAGAAAAGCAAGGAATGAAAAGTATTGACAACAAAAGAGTAAATGGCTCCCTCAAGCCTACAAGTAGAAAGTACCTCAATTATCATAGCAACAGTTGAACTTTCCTTCAGGCTATTCAAGTAAGATTCTGAGTGTACCTAAAAAGGATAAAAAAAGGGAAAGAAAGAAAATGGATCTAGCTCGTCATTATGCTTAAATTACGTCTTTTTGAACCATATTGTTTGTTACTATAAGATGCATGACTAGCATAACTTCCAAGCAAAATGGGGTCAATCTAGTGACTCTACCAATCAGAATATAACCCCAAAATCAGGATAACTTTTCTTCTTTAGGAGGCAGTAAAAAGCTAAGCCTTCATATAAAATAACTTAACAGTGGTAAATATAATAAGGATTTTGACAACAACTTAAATAGTGCCGTTATGGTTTTTGAAAAAACACATTAAATGAAAAAGAAGCATTACATATTTTGGGAACTCAAAATGCATTTATTACTTTGTTTTTTTAGGGAGTACTAATTATAAAACTATTTAGTAGAGGCTACTGAATGGTTATATGGGCAGTGCTATGATCAGCTTGAGCGTTCAGTGTGATTGATTGCATGAAAATATGAGAGTCCATAAACAACCCTTTTAAACAAAAACATATATGAAAAAAATATATATGTCATTACTCTTCCCCATAGTCTTCCATTCAATATACTAAAATCTGTTAATCTACTTCCTTATTTCACCGCACTGGACAAACAATTTCTAAAGAGAAAATACTGGACACACAATTTCTAAAGAGTAAATAATCAGTTTCTTACCCCCTTTTTATTAACCAGGTAAGCTTTTATGCTCTTTGTTGTAAAACTACTTTTGAAGAAACTTATCTAACCCAAAAGTAGCAGGCGTGTCTCAGAGCCATAAGTAGTTAAGCACACAGTGATTACCACTAGAAGATCATCCTTTGAAGCTTCGAGAGGCTCGACAATGCATGTTTTATCCAGAATGCCAAATGAGACAAGGAATTTACAAACACGTCCCCATTTAGACGAATCAAACGGGTGCCTACATCAATTCAACAAACAAAAAACAACCAAAAGTAAGTAAGTTCAACATCAAGATCACACCAACTACGATTTCAACAGTTACATATCACCAACACACAATTCCAAAGACACCCGCAGAACTCCAAAACACTATTTCACCAGAAAAAGTCAAGTGAAACCAACTACGATTTCAACCGTTACACATCACCAACACAAAATTCCAAAGACACCAGCAGAACTCCAAAACACTATTCCACTAGAAAAAGTCAAGTGAAACCCCAATCCTAATGAAAACAACACTGGACAAATTCTTCCCTGAAAAAATGAAGAAGCCACAACACACAACACAACTAATCAAGTTAGTCCTTTACACACGGTCTTCGTATAAGCAAAAGTAAGACCGAATATATGGAATGTAGGTTTAGTAAGAGGCGTACAAATCCAAACGTAGAGGTGAAAATAGGAGACGATCCTATACCAAACGTCACCAGATTCAAGTACCTTGGCTCCATCATCTAAAATGATGGAGAGATAGAGTGTGATGTTAATCATGGGATCCAAGCTGGGTGGACAAATGGAGGAGTGCATCGGGAGTTCTGTGTGATAGAAAAGTGTCACTCAAGCTTAAGGGAAAATTTTACGGCACAACTATAAGACCAACAATATTATACAGACTGAGTATTGGGCAGTAAAAAGCCAACAGGAGAATAAACTCAATGTTGCAGAAATGAAGATGCTACGGTGGATGTGTGAACACACTAGACAAGATAGGATTATGAACAATTGCATTAAAGAGAATGTCAGGGTAGCACTTATAGTACAAAAGATGGTATAATATCGTCTCAGGTGGTTTGGACATGTAAGGAGAAGACCATTAGAAGCACTAGTGAGGAGAGTAGATCAAGTGGAGGGTAACTCATTAGTTAGAGGTAAGGGGAGAGTTAGAAAAACTATAGAAGAAACTATTAGAAGAGATTTAAAAGTTAATGATTTACATGAAAACATGACCCTTGATCCATGTAACCGACCCCGCATAGTGGGATAAGACTTTGTTGTATTCTACGAGACTATTGGTTCCCGGGAGTTTGTAGGACTTTACAGTTAGAACAAATTGGGGCTACTCAAAAAAAAAAAAAAAATCAATCGCGCAACAAAAGCATAACTTCGAGTAAAAAATTCGAATTAGTATCCCAAACTTGGCAACTAACTTCAAATTAATCTCTAAAGATTAGGAAAATCTTTTGAGGTTGTAAAATTGTGAAATGTCTATCGTCTATCAAGTTAGTCTGTTTGGCAACATTCGCTAAATTAGTCTCTCGGCGACTTTTGTCAACTTCAGAGGAACCTAGGAGAGTATTCACACTCTAGGAACCAATTTGATGACTAATTTGACGGTTTACTCACATAAGTTCTAAAACAAACATGCTAGTTGCGAAATGCACAACACAGTTCAAAAAAAGAAAAAAGACACTCAGAATTGCTTACAGTTTCTCAATGCCGAGAAAGGCTATATCGTAAGACTGGGAGTAGATAACCGGAACCTGAATCGCCAAAAAAAACCCTAAGTCCAACAATAATGTTCAACAAATACAGACACCAAATAAACACGAGCGCGTGTGTTAGTGTTTGCTTGTACCTTGGATGGAGGCACATCGAAGTAGAGCTTGCTTGAGAGGATGCGGTTGCGTTGAACGGCGTCGTTCGCTGAAGAAGAAGAAGAAGACGACATCGATAATTGAGAGAAGCTAAAATCAAACAAGAGAACAACGGCGGAGCTAAAACGGCACCAAGTCGACACAGTAAGCGGTCCGGTGTTGATGAAGACATTCATTTGACGAGACTGGCGTTAGAACAATTTGGAACTTTGGAAATTGTAGTCGCAACACGTGTAAAATCTATACACTAATATAAAAAATCCCAAAATTAACCATTTTTAGAATCTAATTTATTTTTCTTTTCTACCCTTACATAATTATAGTTATTACTTTATATTTGTATAGATTTTCCATTTTTCACATTTTACTCATACTACTTTATTTTTTAATCTTAAATCATTCTAAATTAAAACGCCAATTTCACATCCACGTAAGTGCCCGTTAAACAATAGCTAATATTTTATCCTTTTGACACGACAAAGCGGCTATGTGCATTGTTGTAAGTAGCGAAAAATAGTCTTTGAAAAAATGTAGGTGGGGTATACATGGATTTAATTGACTGGTCGAATTTGCTTGCCTTGTTACAGACTGGGCCTTGGAGGCCCACCCCTCGAGTCCGAACCCCTCACCGGATCCATACGACCCGCCTACAGTGACCCGGCGCCTGATACGCAGCGAGAATTACTCCACACGGTCATTGCCTGACTTCACGCCTGAGATGGCTCCTCCCAACAGAAATCACGCTGTGACCACCGACCACCCAGATATTTAACTCGGCTCAGCTCACCAGGTATTCTCAAGACTCAAGACTCACACTTTACCCTAACATCCTGAATCTTCACTGACTTAAGCTTCGAAGTCCTTGCAGGTAATCGCCTCGGCTGACTACCATACTCCGCGGAGCTCCAAGATCCAATTTGTACTCCTCCGGTACACACCTTAAAGCCGATCAAGTCAGGTCACACCCACCCGACCTGAGCCTTTTTTTATCTAATACTACCTAGTCTAACTTAATGTCCCCATCTTGATTTTTGAAAAAAAATTACTCAAATTAAAAAAAAATAGTCAAAGTCCCCCACAAAAAAAAAAGGATAGAAACTCCCAAATACCCCAAAATTTTAAGACAATGACCCAAAAAATCTAAACAAAATACCCCAATCACCCACTGACTAGCTTGATAACCCAACGAATCAAGGTAAGATTATCCCCTTCAAAATCGCACAACTTGACTCGTCCAACCCGTTGTTGGTCAGTCAATTTGGTGTGTTCTACGAAAAATTTGACTCTAATCACCAGACAGACATATATCCCTAATGAGAAATGTACACGTAACTTTTTAAGTCGCTAAGTTGGCTCAGTTAAGTATGCTCTCTCATTAAATGACAATATGTTAAGTCGTTGAGTGATCTTTATTAACTCTACCTTCTTATCAAAACACGTTATTACCTTATTTTAAACTCTTTTAGGCCAAAATGGATGTCACATGCATTTAACATAGCCACGTGTACTTTTTCATAGGGAATCTTATATCCTATATTCGTATTCTTATTCTTATATATACATATGCAAAAAATCAAGAGTATAACCAAATGAGGGTTGGTCTAAGGAGTAAACGGTTTGGTATTACTTAAGCAAATAATGAATTAATCAATAATTAGCGGCAGATATATCCGCTAGTAACTAGTATTAGAAACGATGCTTGAGAGAATGTTATTAATGGATATATCCGTCAAAAATACAAAAAAAAAAATTATATATATAATAATTAATACAAAAATAAAAATAAAAATAAAAATCATTATTAATTAACATAACCAAAATACATTAACTCAAATCACATATCATATTCTTTATTACAAAAATCATAAAATCTAATTTGAGCTTATTGTCAGAGACTTGGTCATCTGCTTGTGTCTTCTGTTGGAAGAGGATTCTCTACCATTGCAAATCTGATCATCTCTGACAATGGGTAATTGTCTACTGTGATATTCATGGTGGAACCCTAGAACTATTAAACCTTAATTTAATGATGGTGAATCATCTGTTGGTGGAGAACAATTTCTTCCCTACGCATCCAGGCCATAAATCCTTTCTAGGAGAGCAATTCGCGTTTGAGGTCATCTACAAACGATGGCCATGATTGTGAGGGAGGTGTCTCCGACAAGGATGTGCCTCTAAACGTGGAGGTGGAGGCCTAGTTTTGTCTTCATATCCTAAAAAAGTCATAAAAATACAAGTTAATAAAATATTAATACTCATTATGAACATTCTCTTAAATATTCTCAAATTCTAAAACCTAACACAAATTCTAACACAGATCTTAAATATATTCAACTTAACATAAAACTAACACAAATCTTGAATATAATCAAGTTAACATAAATCTAATACAAACCCTAAATATACTTAAATTAACATAAACCTAACACATATTCTAAAACAAATCCTAAATATTGAACTTAACATAAATCTAACACAAATCTTGAATATAATCAACTTAACATAAATCTAAAAAAAAACTCTTAACATGCTTAAACTAACATAAATCTAACACAAATTTTAAATATATTCAATTAACATAAACATAACACAAATCCTAACTCTAAAGTATGCTAAAATCAATTATAAAAATACACATAAATAATAGATAAAATATGACAATAACACAATAACAGTCTCAAAACATAATCAATCTAGTTAAGTCCAAATATAATAAAATAGAAAAGACAAGAAAATACTAACGATGGTGGCAGGGGCGGGGACAGTGGTGGTAGGGGTGGATTTTTGGTAGCTAGCAATCAAGCTTGGGAGACCGAAACAAATGGGAATCATAAACAAACCCCACAACATGACAACAATCTAATTCAGACACAATACACTTCACCCCAAGGTCCCAAGCAAGCTTCAAACCATCTCAGATAGCCAAAAGCTCCACCCAATTAAGTCACATCTCTCTCCACCGTAGGAGGAGCCATAAAACCATTGATCCAATTACCAAGATGATTATGTAGAGAACCACCATATCCATTGTGATTCAGATGATACTGCACGTTGCATCAACATTAAGCTTAACGCAACCCTCCAAGGCAACACTGCCGAAAGATCTGATTGGGATAAACATATGCCACCAAGGTATTAGTGAAAGAATGGCACAACCGCTCAAAACAATCCGCCCAAATACAACCCAAAATTTTAATAGAATCCCAGGTCTCAACACCAAGGACGACATTATTATGGGATCTCCATATCCACTACAAAGTTACCGAGTGCAAAGATAAATTCTCTGATGATAGGAGATGATCAAGCCACTGGTCCTTACTCAAACTAGACCACTCAGACTGGAATGGAATAGGCCTAGAGATTACCAAATAGAAGCCAAATAAATGTAGTCCCTCAAACAATGAATAAGGTCTTCGTCGTTGGTATTACAACGCGAGCACACAATAGAAATAGCATCACGGTAACACTACCAAACAAAGAACCTGATATCTTCTCTGTGCTCTTTAATTTCCTAGCAATGTTGTTTTCTAGAAACGGGCAAAGTGAATCCCAAGTCCACCACCTCATTGCTTAGGAGAAGAGATAACATTCCAATTGACTAGATTGAAGCTCTTATTGGAAGTCCCCTCCTTCCATCATATTTATATTGTCATAGATAGATTGAGGGACCCAAAGAGCTTGCATAGTATAGACCGATATAGAAGAAGAAATAACCGATTTAGCCAAACAAAGCTTCCCCGTCCTATTCAAAAACCAAACTCAACCAAGGTTTCCCTGAGAAAACCCCAATTAACTCGATTATACGCCTTCTTGCAATCAATCTTAAAGGCGAGCACACCCTTCTTGTTCTTAGTCTCGTGCCACAATAACATTATCGCGAGTGTCACGACCTCCCTGAAGAGGGCTAATAAGCTCATGAAACAAGGGAGGGACGGATAAGGTTAATGAACACCTTTGTTATGATTTTATAAATCACATTGCATAAGCTAATGGGACGAAAATGCTTAAAATTAACCACCTCCATACCTTTAGAAATAAGCACTAACGAGGGATCAATCCTCCCTTCAACAAACCCATTCTGGACTTGCCTCCAAACATCCTCTCCCACCACCTCCCAAAATTTCTTTTAAAAGAAAGCTTGAAATCCAACTGAACTTGGGGCAATATAACATTTCTTTTGACCGACAACTGAAATTGGCGAATGTTTTACTCTTTTACCCTAGTTACAGGAACTAATTATTAAAATATCTCATTTTAAAAAAGAATATTTTTAATCAATGAAGTTATTCTTATCTCTTTTTCTCTCCATCTCCTCTTCCTCAAAGCGAGGGAGATTCAATCATATTAAAGATTGACAAAGATGGACTTGCACCTACTGAAAAGTCTAACCCTTTGCTTGGATTAAAAGGAAAAGAGTGAGAAAAAAAAATGAGTGAATAGAAAATGAGCAGAAAATGATATTTTCTCTTGCTTAAATGACAAAAGAAAATAAAAAAGAAAGGGAAAAAAAAAGTGAGTCTCACATCAAAAAATTTTCTTTCATAACATAGGAGAAAAAATGAAAGAGAGTGGGTTTTTATTAAAATTATAATTATATCCTTACAATAATTTTTTTTTTTATAAAAGACAATAATCATAAAAATTATTTACACATAATTATATATTTTTTTCTCTCCCCTTTTTCTCCCACCTAAATGAAAAACATATTTTCTCTTTTTTTTTTTTTTCCATCTTCTCATCCAAATAAAGATGAAAGATAAAGTGCTTATAACGTCTAATACATGAAATAAAGTTTTTTTTTTCTTTTTAAAAAAGAAAAATTGGTCTGAACCTTATATATAGAAGTGCTCGGTATAGGATAGGCTTCAGAATCCGGTTCCGTCATTCTCACACAGTGCTCGGTATAGGATAGACTTGTGAATCTGGTTCCGTCATTCTCACAAAATTCGTCCACGTAAAACTTGCCTTATCAGCAGGCACATTAGTGTTAGAAACGTGTAATGTTGAGGTGGGAATTGTCGTCATCTTCCAACCATCAGAGTCCTGTCTTTTCAATTCAAGTTTCACCTCCTTCATAGATTATGTTTTTGGACTTCTACAATATTCTTGGAATCTTTAAGTCATTCGCTTGAAAAAATATTTAGTTATTAAATGAGATAAAAAAAAAATTGATTGCATTTAATATTTAGTTACGACATGGAATGGATCAACTCAACCATAGTACAAGTGACCTTTTCCATGTGACCAAAACTGATTTTAGATACAACCTACAAAAGAAGGCTGAACTGAAAGAAGAAACAAGGAATAAGCTCAGAGACAGAGAGGGAGAGGGAGAGGGAGAGAGAGAGAGAGATTTCCAGAATCATCATGAGCTTAAGGGAACAAGCAGACCCATCAACCACGGCCGCAGATTACCCTGTAAGTGTTTTTAAGTTATTTATCTTTATAACCGAAGTTTACTTGATTTCATATTTAGTTGGTGTAAGTCATGATTTAATGTGAATTTGATTTGACTGTGGAATTTGAGCTTAATGAACAGACAATGGGGGAGAGAGTATGCAAGGCGTTGATGCCATTAATCGCTGTGATTGAGGTTTTGATGTTTGCTGTAACAAATTGTTTCAACTACCGCCAAAGCAGCATTGTTGAGAATCAGATATGTGTCTACACTGCTAAGGAGCTAGCGAGCCTTGCTGAAGAAACCAGATGTAAATTGCAATGCCCTTTTGTTTTTCCTTTGCAATGGCTTCAATTTTGATTTGGTTGCTCAATCGTAGTGTGGCCTTTTGGGTTACACTGCCAAAAAGATTGTGAGTTTCTAATAGAAAATAAAAATAATTGTTAGGCAAAATCATTCTTTTGGTTACTTACATTTATCTACTGAAAATGGAAAAAATATGTTTCAAAGACTTAACTTATGAACCTACAAATCAATTTACTCACCTCGACACGACATTTTTCTTTCTATTTTGTCTCTAAAAATGTCAAGTGTCATTCATAGAGATGAGTAGATTGATTTGTTAGGTCTTCTAAGCATTGCTCTTATCTAATTTATTAATTTGGTTCCTTAACTTGTTTTTTATCAGATTTGGTCCTCTATACTTTCAAATTGGTCCTTTTGTGTCAAACTAGTGCTGGAGTGATGGACCAAATTGATAATAATTTAAAACGTAAAGAGTTGAATCCATACCAAAAAAAAAAGGGACCAATTTGATAGGTTAAATAGAGGTAATGACCAAATTGGCCTAGTTGTTAGATTGGAATGAAATGATAGTTATATTGATATTTGAATATGTAAGCAGGTCTTATCATTTTATTTTAACGTGGCAATAATTATTATTTTTTGTCAAAAACTCTAGCAATTTCTTATTACACCGAACAAAATTATGCTGGGCTCCACCTCAACAAGCATTTTCAGTCAATTGCCAATTATTATTTTGTGTGACACATACCAAGAAGGATCCTCTTCCATGTGGGAAAACTGATTTGATCCTTCTCTCTATTTATTATATTGTTGAATACTTTAGGCAAGTGAAGTTTCAACCATTTTCTTCTATCTTTAATGGAGTGTTTTGAATAATTAAATTTGTATTATATATTGATAGAGTCCTGCTACACGTACACCAAAAAATATACACCATACATACACCCTATACTTATATACATAAAGTTTGTGTTTTAATGTCAGTAATGTTTGTGCACTTAATTAAGTATAATTGAGAATATCATCTATAAGTCTGTAATGTTTGTGTACTCATGAGAATAAAGTTTGTGCATTATTAATGGTGTATGTATGAGTGTATAAAATTGAGTGTACATGTAGCATTTTTGATATTGATATCATTTGAGGGTCAGCCTTGGTGCAACGGTTATGTTGTTACCTTTAAGACCTAGAGGTCACGAATTCAAATATGTTGATATTATTTCTCAGCTAATGTATCCCTCTAGTTGTCTAGACTTATAATCCTATGCTGTATTTTTATATGAATGGAATGGAACTTATAGTGAATTAGAAGTTTGGCATTTGCTTATGATATTGTGATTTCCATGTTTGAACTTTGAATAACAATGAGTTTGAATGATTGGCTTTTTCTGCTGTTAATAATGCAGTTACTGTTAATGAAGTGGAGGCATTGTATGTTCTGTTCAAGAGGTTAAGTAGCTCCATAATTGATGATGGTTTGATTCACAAGGTAACTTCTTGTCTCAAATGGTTTGAAAATGTGTATGCCTAAGCTTCAATGGTGCATAATATCCGGCAATATGATCCGTGTTTCTAGTGTAAACCTTCACTTTTAGTCCTTGTGATTGGAAGCGCCAATCACGTTAGTCCTCAGGTTATGGAAGTTCACCACGTGGTCCCTAAAGTTGGTAAAACTCGATCGAAATAGTCCATGAGAGAGACTAAGTTGATCAGCTTTTGTCAACTTTAGGGATGATGGAATGCATTTTCATAACCTGAGGACTAACATGACCAGCTAAAGGGTTACTCGTGTTTTTACAAAAGCAAATGGAGGATTTAGCATAGTTAATTGTTGTAGTAAACATTTATATCGAGGTTCTCATCACTTCAGCCATTGATGCAGTGCCAGTGATCATAATACTTGTATATGTTTTTTTCTATCTGTAGGAGGAGCTTCAATTGGCATTATTCCAAACCCCAAATGGAGAAAGTCTTTTCTTGGATCGAGTGAGCAATTCCTATATTTCAGCCTTAATTTAGTAGGCAAATTATAACTGAACTACTTCATAGTAAATTCACTGCATAATAAGAAGAAAATTAAATGAAAATAGCAATATAGTTGTTTAGTTAACCTTCTTATAGCATGTTTGAATTTCAGTTAGGAAGCACAATAATCAATTCTAGGGCTCTAAAAAGTGAAAAGAATTTCGCATTTGAATTGGTCAGAATTGATTCTGTACTAGTCCCACCAATTTTCCAAAACATTCACTTTAACAAAACAATTTTGCTGCATTTTAGCTGTAATAACCATCACACAAAAGTTTATAGAGCAAACATTTGGAAACTTTTATAGACAATCATGATTCATCCACAATGACAATGCCTTGAATATACTAATGTGTTAAACTACTTTTTGTTTTCTCCTTTAGGTTTTTGATCTTTTTGACGAAAAGAAAAATGGTGTTATCGAGTTTGACGAATTTGTCCATGCGCTCAGTGTTTTCCATCCTTATGCCCCTATGGATGAAAAAATTGATTGTATGTTCAAATTGTAACAGAAGCCCCTTGCTTCATGGTTTCATGCAATGAAACTCAATTAATTTTCATCACATCTAATTTCTGTCCCCTGATGATCTTTTGTAGTTGCGTTTAAGCTCTATGATCTAAGGCAAACCGGGTTCATCGAGCGAGAGGAAGTGAGTGTATAAGTTTGACAAAGCCTTATCACTTGTAGCATTATAAGTTTTATCATTAGCAGGTTTAGTTAATTGGTTCTAATTGAATGGTTTTAGGTCAAGCAAATGGTGATAGCCATTTTGATGGAATCTGACACGAATCTTCCAGATGATCTTCTTGAAGTTATTGTCGACAAGGTCAGCTTCTAGCCAAATATGAAAAATCTAGCTTCAATGGGGTATGTTATTTAATTTTTTTGGTCTTTAAGGTATTTCTACCCTTAGAGACTCTATCATGACTAAGAGACCATCCCAACAATTGATTTCTCTTAGCAAGAAACTCAATAACAGGTCAGACGCCGCATTTTAGCCCAAACTCTTAAGGCAATGCATCTATAGATCCCCCAAATATATATTCTTCATTTAGTCCATTATTAACCGATACGTGACTTCATACTCGCAATTGAAATCACAACACACACTGCACAGAATCCTTGTTGGTAAAGGTTCGCCTTTTGGCTTCAAGTGCAGGTTATTAATATGAACTTTCACTTTGTGTGCAGACAGTTGTCGATGCCGATGATGACAACGATGGTAAAATCAGTAAAGAAGATTGGAAGGCTTTCGTGAGTCGAAATCCGTCAACTTTGAAGAACATGACACTTCCTTATTTGAAGTATGGAAATTCCCTTGTGTGATCATTCTTTATAGATGCCTTTTTTTGTTTCTCATGAAAAACGAGAGGCTAATTGTTCACTTTGTCTTCTCTCCTAGGGATATCACCAGTTTGTTTCCGAGTTTTGTTTTCAAATCAGCGGCTGAAATTTGAGAATGAAAAAGGTAATCTGCAGCAAGATTAATTACATAATTTCCCTTGCATTCGTATGTGCCACCATCAGAAATTTTTTCATGATTTTGTAAGATATAAAATCATTCAACTGCCTCACTCAATAGCTTAAGCTTTTGGGACAGATAATTCTTGATATAGTATTAGAGTTTCTGTGATCAAGTGGTCTAAAGTTCGATCCGTGCCGCCAACCAATAGCTTAAGCTTATAGGAGAGATGATTCTTGCTAAGTTTGGCATCAAGATATTGTGTTTAATGCTATGTATTGTATGCCTTAATGTTGTAAAAGGGTAAGAAAGAGAAGTAATTTCTGAACAAGCACGCTCCACCTCACCGCATAACCATTGCAACCAGTAATGTTATGCAGCAAAGAGCATCTTAAGAATTTCTCGTGCAACCATACCCTGAAGACTAGTTTCTATGATTTATATCCATGGAAAATGTTTGCAGGAACCTTAATCAGAATACTCGGCTTTGTAAAATACAACTACTCGATCTGGTTACCTGTGGCGCTGCATGCGGATTTCGAGAAAATGTCTGCATTTAAGTTTCATTATACATAAGAGGAATCACATTGAAAGCTTGGAGAGAGATGTGATTTGGTAGAGTTTAAGATGAACGTCTATGTTATCATTGTTTCTTTCAGGTAATTAAGCTGCCACAACATCAGAGTTCAAGTGACAAAAATTTGGGTGCAACAGTGGACAAGACACCAGATTATATGATTTGAGATGGTTGGTTGCTGGATTGAAAGTTTGTAAATATAAAGTGGCATTCATCTATAAGTTTGTAATGTTTGTGCATTCATGAGAATAAAGTTTGTGCATTATTAATAATGTATGTATGGGTGTATAAAATTGGTTGTACATGTAACATTTTTACATATAAATTATGATGAAAGTTTGTTGCAATCCTTGGAACTTAATAAGAGGAAGTGGGGTAAATGACATGGGAATATTCTATAATAGGGTAGATGTCATTGATGTTGAGTGTGTGTGAGAGATGATGACACGTGTAAAATTTTTAAAAAATTCTGAAATGTATATATGCCTTATTAATATATCCATTGGATAAATGACATAAGTAAGAAATAAATAGTCTTTAGTTTTTACTTGTTGGTTTATTCCATTAAATTTTTTTTGGAGGGTTTCTCTTTGTGGCGGTTGCACGATTTTGCTTGCCCATTTGGATTTAAGTCACGCTAATGAAACCAGAAAAAAAAAAAACTTAGGCTATATTTTTAACCTAATTTAGAAGTCTTAGCAATAATTTTGCATATAACCAAACATCAATAGTTTCTTGATCAACCCTAAAGGCATAATAACAATATAACATGACAACAAAGCATGTCATGACCAAATTTTAATGGAATATTTTAATCTCAAAGCTTTATTTAGTGAATAACTTTGAAGGGAAGATATGTGATCATTGTTGTGTTTGGTATAATGGTAAAAATAAGAGTGAAAATTATTAAACATGATGTAGCTAATGATTGAAAGTAAATATCTACGTACTAATTTTAATTTCAGTTATTTAGTTGTTTGAATCCATTAACAATTAGAAATTCACTCTTAATTATTAACCTCTCTCGATAGTTAACGATTTTCTTTCAACCTAACTGATCACCTAATCTCTTAGTATGAACAAGCTAGGCGAAAACATTAATATTCTATGATTTCTCTAACACGATTGTACAAACTGCACAAATTATCTCGAATTATAACTAGCTTGTGGTTAATTCTTCATTTGCACTCTTGTACTCCTTTTCTCAAATTGCATACAAGAGTAAGGTTCATATGATTGGTGATCAGACAACAAAAGCATTAAGCATAGAAGAATCAACTTAAACGATAAACAAACAATTACTGAATAACCTCGAATCAAAACTAGACATTAAACATTATTTACATCAAGACCCTAACCTAAAAAGGATTAGTTCATCCTTGAATTAGCAACATAAGTTGATAAAGAGAGAGAAGAAAAATACATTAGAATGTTGAATGAGGAATGATGACACTCCTTGATCACTTTCGTAACTCTCAAATTCTCTCCCATAACTCTATTCTTGGTGATTTCTAGCTTCAGATGATCATTTTTCTTGTCTTATCTCGTCCCCATTTATAGCCTCAGTCCCAAGGTAATAAGTGTGTCAAATCCCCTTCAGATTCACGTTCAGCTTGCACAATTACCACCCTTGCATTTGAGCTCTGGAAATAGCGCTCAAGCGCTAAATTAAAAACATGTGTTGATACTCGTTTTGATTTCGCATCTAATTCTGCGTCTGAGCTCGAAATATCGTCATCTTGGCACTCGAGCACTAACTTCTACTGAAATTCTGGCGATTGAGAGCCAGATGTAGCTTTTAGTCTCCAACCTTTCTGAGTAGACTTTTGAACACTGGAGTTTCAACGATGGATGCCTAAAATGCATGATTTTTGCTAAGTCTAAAGAGAAACCAATTTATCCAAGAATGCACTAAATATAATGCTAAAATGCCTAAAAAATGCATGAGTTGGTCTAAAAATGATATGAAAGAACAACTAAAGATACAAACGAATTCTTAAAATATACAAACGAATGAAACTATGTTGACAAATTCTTATTTTAGAGTAAAGGTCTACTTTAAAAAAATCGAAAATCAATGTCAACCTACACTTAATTTTAAGAAACCAAAAAAACTAGTTTAAAGTTGATTTTAATTGATTCGATCGTTTCTTTCTTTAGCAACTATTTTATTTTATTTTTGTCCAACCATTTAAAAGACGGGCTAAACTAATATTTAGATTAGTTTTAAGAGAAAATGTTATGTATATTCGTTTTGTTATTGATTTGGGATACCAACACCGACGTTAAAATCGAGATCTAACATAACATTAAAAGAACAAAATAAAATTATAAAACGCAAAATGGTAATACAATCTAAATCATAAGATCATTTAATTTAACAAAAAAAATGAAATTAATTGACTTTTTTAAAATTATAAAATCATAAAATTTAAAAAATAATGAAATCAATTAAAGAATAATGTAAGAGCGCACACATGCCCACACGTACAAAGAGATTCGCCATCTCAATTCATTACCAGCTACTTGCAGTTCCTCCCCTTTACTTTCTCCGATTCCAATCTTCTCAAACAGCAGCATAACCCTCTTCTGCAATCCAAAATGGCAGACAAGCCTAGCCGGTCACTGGTCATATTCGGAGACGGGTTGGCCCGTTTCGTCGACGATCACGATCAGCTTCACTCTCTCGCTTCCCAATCCCTCTGCGGTTTCTTGAGCCTCCCCAATTCCCCTCCCTCAGGTTAAATGTTACATTAACATTCATCCTATTTTAATCTTTGGTTCTTCAAGTGTCTGCCATGTTGTTTATGCTCTTTGTGTGTGCAAATTACATTACTCTTTCAGATATCTCATTCAAAGTTTTCAGTTTTCAGATATTATAAGTGCTCTATCACCAACTGTTTGCGATAATTTCTGGGACACCGTATGTGAATAGTTCTAAATGCTAATGACTCAATTTTGTTCATGTAATTGTTACTTGTTCTTGGGTGCTTTTGTTTTTCAGTTTTTTTAATAAATTTAAAAATAAAAAGGATGTTTTTCTAATTTTGTAGGTAGTGTAAATGAGATTTTTCAAAAAATTAGTATTTGAAAGTATCAATCTTGCGCTATGTTTTAGAAGTAGAGTTGTTTAAAATCAATCCGAATGCAGTCTTCATAACCTGCGAAAGTGTTTTCTGAACTCGTGAAGTGTAGACAACGTATATTAATGTGAGGGTGCTTGAGTATCGAGATACATGTGTATTAACGCGGAACGAATATATTGTATATTTATGTGAAAGTGATATTGTATTTGGTGTCCTACAGTGACGTGACTAATCTTGTAGCCTTGCGTTTATGTTCACTTTGTTTTCTGGTTTGCTTTTTGTTTTCCCTGTGACATTCATATTCACTTGAACATATAGTTTTCAGAAAATGAGAATGAGAGGATAGTAAGAGAGTTTGCTGTATTGCTGGATGCATTTGACGCTTGTTTAAATACGGTGAGACCCATTTTCTCAGAAGTTTTTTTTGTTTTACAAACACAACTTTCTTTATGAAATTGTGAATGGTTTGTCATTAATGGTTTTGTTCCTTGTTAGAATGGCAGCCAAAATAATCCACCGAAACAAACCTTACCTGACAGGTATTCTCTTTAATCTGTTTTCTTCCTGCTTTTTCATTATGTTGTTTACTTGCTTTGAAGGAAAATTATAACAGGCTAAGCACTTCCTTATACAGGTTTATGGGAATGAAAGCTGCTATATTGACAAACAACTCAAGCTTGAAATCTTTTAGTACCAAACTTGGCTTCAGTGTATTTCAGTTAGATGAGTTGGTGAAGGATCGTAATTATGAATCACAAGATAATGTTGTGGCCCTTGAGTTGCTCAAGTTGCTTGGCTTCCAAGAAGGGAAGGTGCTCGATAACAACTTCTTCGATCTTGTTTTCTTTCACATTGGAGCTGGTGAGAAGGTCGATAGTTGTGAGCAAAAAGTGATTGCTGCTGACATGGAGTATGTCAATGCATTGGTTGGTGGGATAATGAGCCGAGCGCAACCGGGATCCGACATTGGCTCTCGTCTGCACTTGTCTGTTGTCATGAGCTATGGGAATATCTTGGATGGTGATGATTCCAAGTATTCAGTGGCGAAGAGGGTAGATGAGAATAACTCTTATCTTTCAGGGATCTTTCCCGTGCAAAGTTATACCATGAAAGGAGGAAGTCCTCGGAAGGATGTAAGGTAATCAAGTACGGTAGTTAAAGATCTCTGCAATCCTTGCTTTCTTTTTGGTATGTCTTGCATATTTATCTCCATGTCAAATGATGCAGGCACCATTCACCCATGTTGATTGCTCAATGGCAAGATGCTGTGACTCGCAAGGATAATGCACAGAAATTTTCTTTCAGAGACTTCAAGGAGGTTTGATTTTAGATTTTACTTCGGGTTTTATTCAAAAGTTAGTCATTTATTATTTTTTTTTCAATCAGTGTTTCTATTTTTGTTTTGGTGCATCGCCACTATCTGCTAGCTCTATATCTTGCTTTTAATGGTGTCTTGTGTCGACATATTTTAAGTTTTGAAACTTCCAAGTGATTGATCAACATCATGTGTTCCTGGGTGTTTATGTTTGTATGCCATCGACATCTTTGATTCTGTATATATTTTCTGTTTTTTTGAAGTCTCACTGTTTGAGCATAAAATGCTAGCTAGTCAATTACTGGCGCTATCAACTAAATCATTACTTTGGTTTTGAAGTTCAATACTGCTTGGAGTTTTTCCCTGGTGATATGATTGTTAAGCGGTACTGTAACGCTTTATTACTGTATAACCTTTTTCTTCATCCTATAACTTTGTTCTCTTCTTGTCACGCAGCACGGTGGAAATCTTACAATACCAGCAGATAGGTTCTTGCATGAGATAGCCTTTAAGCTCTGGAAAGCCCCCAAGTATGGAGCTTGATTGCTCTTTTTTTTTTTCCCTTCTTTTTTCAACTTCTTGTCGACCTCTTGCCATAGCAGCAGCTCAATCATGTCTGGCACCAATTTCTGGTCCAGTGATGCTGATTAACATGTTTATTTCAGACTCTAAACTCTGTTCAATCATTTAATAACTTGTGTGAGACCTTGATGATTGAATAGTACACCTAGCCCGTCATCTTTTGATGATAATATCACAATGGTTTACATTTTATATATATAGTAAACAACTTAGTCTTCTGACTTTTTCACATATTTTCACGGCTTTTATTTTCTTAAATTATAGTATATCAAATATACTCACTTTATTTTATTCGACTGAAATGAACCAAAAAAATTACAATCTCTCATGGAGAACTCCCATGTAATTGTTTCTAAGGAGAGAATAAATACCCTCGTGGATTTCCTCCAGAACAACTGACATATCATGATTTAAGTGCCATAAAATTAGCACAAAAATTGGACTCCTAATTGTTGCACAGCCATTATCTGATTTCCACGATGACAAGATGAAAATGGTGGAAAGGTTGATCGGAGATAGCTTCATTAACAGTTAATGAAACAAATGGCCTTTAGTGAACCATTCTGGCAAATCAAACGAGAGAAGCCCTGTTGTGAGGCCATATGGAATCCCCGCACAAGAGCCATCAACTCCGCTTCGAAGTTTCTGGCAACACGAATAGAACCGTGAAAATCAAGAAGCCACTTCCCATTCCAATCCCTGAAAACTTCCGGCAGTGGGTAATGGTCTCCATTTGGTCGTCGCATCTAGAGCACTCCTTTGAATTTGAGGCGTTACAGTGTGCACGAACAACATTCAGTGGTAAAAAAGAGTGGCAGCTCAACCAAACCAAATATTCAATTTCCATATCTAGGACCATGACTCCATAATCGGTGGCTGCACAATCAAGAGTGATAAGCAGAAGCAACAGAGTAGGAAGCCGAAGTGGAAGTATTCTAAATGATGAAATCAGAAGAATCGAATCCTAAATAAGTTGTGGCGGCTCTTGCGACATTGGTGTATGTAATAACGTCAGTCAAAACCCAAGCACCATCATCGACTATAAGAGCGATGTTAGATATATGAACATAAGAAACGAGATCACCGAGTCTTCCCACGGAATGCCAAGATGAGAACCAAGGCGAAGACCAAACCCCGGTGACAAAAACTTGGAAGCCTTCATAAGAGATCTCCAAAGAATGTGCCAATAACACTTATAGAAATAGGGATGGAAACCATCATGGCAAGGCAAGGAGCCTTAAATGCTTTTATTATATACTTTACAGCCTCCCAAACTTGCGCTCGAGAAACCTGTCTCATGAGAGAAGAACTCTTCATTGCAGATATCTGAACAGAAGTATTAGTACCAAAAGCATATCCCCATGTTACCATCACAAAGCTCCAACTCTCTTTGGCTCCCCCGAATGCGAGCTGAAAATATTTCCACACACATTTTGGTTGAAAATAAGAGAATCAAGCTTAACCTCAAGCAGCTTGTCCGATACCTCTGGTCTAACCTCTAGACCAAGCATCCCCCACCACCTGATTGTAAAGCGGATGATAAGACCAAGCAGCTTCAAAAAGGATACAAATTGGTTCCCTCTCACCGAATCATTCCAAGTAAACTTGTTTCCAATAAAACCCACAATCATCAAGACAGTCTTGAAACAATAAAGCCCTCCTTGCCAAGACTTTCATCAAAGTCCCCCCCTGCCACCAACCAAGGAATATTGAGAGGTTCACTCACCTCTTTTGATGTTAGTACGTTACATTTGATACTCTTGTCTTAAGAAATTACATTGGTCTCCCATATTTGTGTTATTTTTCAGCAAGGATCTGTTTAATGAATAAATGACACAGTCAGCACATGGAATGTGGCTCAAATGACATTGCTTGATCATAGATATGTCTGATACACATTATTTATGTGTGTCTTTCATATAGGATTTTGTGTCAGAATTAGAGTGTAGGTCTAAAGTAAAAAAATGAGATTAGTCAATCAAATGTTGAAAACTATGGAAATCAGTAGTGTCTAAGTACTGTAGCATTGGTCCTGTTTTATTCCTCTTTGAATGGAATGACTTATCTCCCCATTTTATGTTAATAAAATTGGCCTCTCTCCTTGCATGCCATGAAGAATATGATGTCAATAGTATGTTTCATTTTTAAGTGAAAACACCCAAAATTAATTTTAAATTTTTTGGAAGTGAAAATTTTTCACTTCTAGTTTGATTTTCACCTGAAAAACATGCTATAAGATCAATATATTATAGAATGAGGGTTAGTTGCTTGGGGAAGAAAGAAGGGAATCAGCGCAATGTCATGCTAAGTGATACGAAGTAGTATAATACTCCTTTTGTATCTTTGTGTTTTTCTCTTTTTGTACCTTCTTTCTCATGAATATATCACACAAACTATTATCATTATCATGGTATTAGATGTAATAAAAATTGGTTGAGAGGGTTAGGTGTAACCTTTTCTTTAATATTAATCTCAATAGCTATGCGCTACTTGATCTTCAAGGTTACAAGCATGAGGTTCCTAGCAATAGAAAATAGAAATATGTCAATTCTGTGTGGGGAAAAAAAATGAAAAGAAAACTGGCCAAAGTAACTAACCCCAAAATTCTTCTTTTTAATGATCCATATAAGTATATAACCACTTTAATTATCATCACAAGTGGGCCTTGACAAGCAAAGTCTCGGTGAAGTATGGGATAAGTTGTAGATAGTTAAAAGGAGAAAAAAGTAGAAGGTGTGGTGAGTGGATCGAAGGAGTTTATTCTTTAGTGAATTTAGAGAAGAAAAAAAACGCAATTATTATTGTGCATTAGTGAGTGTTGAAGTCTTTATCAAGGTGTCTAATGATCATTTAAGATCATTTAATGTACCTAAGAAAAAAAAACAAAGGCTTAAAATTACTTTTTAGTTAGGAAAATGCTCGCTTTAATTTCTAAGCATAAGTTACTTTTATCCGTGAATTTTAAAATAATATGTCTATTTAGTCCTTTAAAGTTTAAGCTGTGAATTAAATTAATCATTCACTTAATTTTCGTTAGTCGTTAGTGTGAAGTGGCATGACAAAAATTTGGTTCAAATTAGTCCTTAAAATTTCTAAAATTAGTAAAAAAAATGCTAATATCTAATTTTTCCTTTCTTCCCTTTATAAAACCCTAAAATCTCATTATAACTTGTGAATGTATCATTTTATGTGTAATTTTTACATAACAAAATCATACGCGATCTCTTACCATAATTTAAAATGTGGGACTCATATATGACATAAGCAATGAAAAAGTTAATGGTAAGAGATTACACATGATAATGTCATGTGAAAATTACAAATGAGAGGATTCATTCCTTTTTAACCTAAACTCACTCATAGCTCTCTTATTTTTGCACCACATCTTCAAAACACAATCAAAATAAATAGTTATTAACAGGGAGGTGTGGTATGATGGTAACTCACCTTATCCCTTGTGGGTTTGATCTTCACTCATGGAAATAGAAAAACATTTTTTTAATTATATTTATTTATTTAATATTCATTACACCAAGTAGTTTGTGATTTGTCAAACCCATTGTTATTAAATTCGACTCAGCTGCACCACCGAGTCATTAGATGACTTGCTGAACCAGAATTAATTAAATAAATATATAAAATTTTAATTAAATATGCAATGTATAATTAATAATATAGTATGACATTTAATTAAATAGTTTTGTTATTAAAAAAAAGGCAGTTGCTAAAAATTAATAAATGTAATTTTTTTTATTGAAAAGATAAAATTATAAGTTTTCAATCTATTAAAAGCATTAAAATTCTCAAAATATTTTTTATCTTTCAAATGTATATATAAAATTACAATTAAAGTGAATACTTCACTTTAAGGGACTAAGTATACTCGTTTTGAAATTTAGCGACTAAAATGGCCCAGTTTATACTTTTAGGAACTAAAGTGAGTATTTCACTGATGTCTACATGTCAATTAACGTGAAATGTCAACAGTTCCATCACGGAAATATACCATAGAACTAAAATGAATCATTCCCTACACTTTCAAGTATTAAATAGACTCATAAAAAAATTCAAAGACTAAAGTCACTCACGCTTACACTTTAAGAGACTAGTGAGTATTTTCCCTTTTTAGTTAGAGTTTAATTTTAATGCATGGACAGTGTAAAAGATTTTACACATTTTTCCAATTAATTTATTTTATTTGTAAAACATTTTAAGGAGTGGGTATGATAATCAATCATATTTGTTGATTTGTCGATACATGAGTGCATTCCACTTAAATCATTTTAATTATACAATTGAGTTTAACTTAAACAAATGTCCTTGCAAACTTAATGGTAAGATGCCCTACAATTATAAAGATGAATTGCTTCTTACCACATTGATATGTCGATCTAATTCTACATTTTGTTTTATGATAAAATAAAATAAAAATAAAACAGATTATAAGAAATAAATTTTTATTTTATACTAATGAATATAATAATAGAATAAAAATTTATTAATACAATATTTGAGAAGGCATTTATGTAAGTTTTTATAACTGTTTTGCAATTAAAAAATTTTTAATGCAAACTTTCGTTCTCATCAGCCATATGAGCCATATACGCCATATTGGACCAAGTCTTCAACAGGGTTGATGCGCCATATTGGACCGAGTCTTCAACAGGATTGATCCACCAGAAAAAGGTCACTGTAATTCAATTGTTGATATGACAAACCACTCTTTAGTTCCAAGATACGAAACGTGGCCCTAAAGAAGCATTTGATGACCTTAATCTCCTAGTTGCGGGGCATCAGTAGACCGTCGATAAACCTGCCACTGTGGATAATTCTAATGTCATTTTAGTGAATATGGTTGTAAACATGGTTGATACATTTGATATGTTCTTAATTCCATTTTCGATTTTTGATATAGATACGAATTGAGAATAAATCAATGAATCTGTGGTTAAACACATGTTGGACCTAAAGTCATTTGTAACTATTAATTCTAGATATATATTGCGCAGGTGGCTAAAGTATAAGTTTCTTTTTAATACAGTGAAAATTTGCCTATACCTTGGGATTATGGCACGCATAAACAATATGCTTGCAAGCTTTGAGTCAAGTAGAGATTTATTTTCTTGATTCTTATTTCTAATTTTTAATCTATGATAAGTTTGTGATATTTCATTCTTAAACTATTGCATTTCTTATATTCTCACTTTTAGGTCACTCGTTTTTTCTTGTGCATTTGTATTAGTATTAAACGCAATTCATATGATACGAATTCATGACTATAAGATGTTGAGTCAATTCATTTCTCATATATTTGTTATTGTTACTAACACAATTTATATGATAGTATTCATGATTATAAGATGTTATGCTTGAATGGCATGTGTGTATACTGCACCACATAAACAATATGATAAAGAAGAAAACACTTAAATTAGTATGAAAGTGAAACTTTTCAATCAAACAAAGAAATTTTAAAAAATGGTTAAAAAATCATGTGTTATAAGTCCTTCCTACCAATTTATCAAATTAAAGACAAGTCAAGTGACATGACAGTAATTAGACACGCATCAAAATTTGGCAGTGTATATAAAAGACGTTATAAATTTTGGTCAATTGAAACATGAGTACATGAACATGAAATATGTAAAATATCAATCTCATTAGTGGATCAACATCAAAGCCAATAACATATGAGAAGAAGTCAATAAATTAGTTATTCTTATTTGTCAACTGTAATATTGACAATAAATTTTTTAAAGTCTAAAATAAAGAGAATTTGTGTAAATATTGTAGTACACACATTTGACTTATCAAAACCATGTGAATTCCAACCATTACATCACCTAATTTTGCATAAAGTGGCGAACCAAGTTAAAACACAAACAACATAGGGTGTAATACACAAAGTGAAATGAAGGTGAGGAGAGTGAAGAGGTTGATGTTAAAAAGGAAAAGGCACAACAAATGAAATCAGTATACCTATTATTACAGTTTTAGAAACGGTAGTTGTAGATGAGAATTATTGTATCCGCTATTATAAATTTAGAAACTGCAACAATAGATGGGAGAAGGGAAAAGGGCGGTGACGTGAGCTTATGAAAGGATGTGGAAATAGTACAAAGAATTGGTGGTTTCTCACGCATCTCGTGGGTTAAATACTCTCTCTTTCTCAAGTATTGTATTGTAAAGCGATTTAGAAGATCCTTGTCCATAAATTATATACCACATTAAAATAGTTTATTAGATCATGAAATGATGACAAAATTTGATGAATTTAGTTCTAAAAATTGTCAAAAATAGAGAAATTTAGTAGGAGATGATATTTACCTTATAGGACATATGAGAAACCACCTAAGAATTAGAGTCATGAGTATAAATTAGAATTACTATACTCATTATAAAAAATTAATTTGTATCCATTGACAATGTAAAAAAGTTTGACATTGTCATTCAATTAAATGCTGACAAATTAATCTCGTGTGGGAAAGAATGTGAAAAAGAGTATAAAGAATTAGGGTCATAAATCAAAATCGAAGGGATTATCACATTTGTTAAAATGCTAATGTGGTAATATTATGAACTTGATCCTTTATATTAATAGATTATAATAGATAAAGTTAACTTCTCTTTTTGTGTGAGTTGAAGAATTTATTGTGGAACGTAAATAAATTATCTCATGTTAAATTTTCATATGACAATTATATTTGATCTCTTTCAATTAATTATGTGAGACTCATATATAATATAAGCATCTCAAAAGTTAATGATGAAAGATCAAACGTAAATTTATCATGTGAAAATCTGACATGGAAGGATAAATATCTCAAATACACTCGTTAGCCTAAGATGACTCTTAGCGTTTGGTATGAGGTAATCTATTCAGATTACCAATAATCAAAATTTTAAATTATCTAGTAATCTACATTGATTTGTTTGGTGTTACAAGATTGTTGGTAATATGGATTACTCAAATAATCAACATTGCCTTCAAAGTGATAATGCTGATTACATCTCTAGGTAATCCTAAATAATAATGATAAAAATAATAATAACAAAAACAATAAATAATATAAAAACAACAACAATAATAATAATGAAATAATAATAAAACTAGCAATAATAAAAAAAAAATACAATAATAATTAAAGTAAAAATAGTAATAATAAAGANCAAGTACAGTTATAGGATTGGAGAATTGAAAGCCATTTCATTCAATTTCCACAAGTGACGCTTAATTCTTGTTCCAAGAACAATACATACATGGCAAAATTCTATTATATGACACCGTTGATTAACTTCGCAAACACCTAAAACATAATTCTGCTCCTACATTCCTGCAAAATTTAACCCCATCAGATAAAACAAAGTCACATGGATGATGCACCTTAATTAAAGAATAGGAAATGAAAAACAGGAGACTATTTAGCAGGCTAACGAGTATGGAGAAACTTAATCTTCATGCTGTTGGCAACCTTGATTCAGATAAAAGTTTTCTTTCTCTCGAAGAAATTGTACCATACCACTAATCTCTGCGTTTTGTCGTCGCTTTTCCAGTATAACAAGTTGCAAATGAAATTCAGTCCATTGGAGGCCTATATAGTCTCTATCACCAGCAAGATGCAATTTGATTCTCTGAACTCGATGGCATCTCTAGTACTATCGGGCATGCAAAACTTTTGAGTTCAGAGTAATTCCTCAGCACCCGTCATCTTGGCATATTCATCCTCATCTATAGTCCCTTTCTTCAGTTTCTTCAACAGGCGGTAATCTTGCAACAACTCTTCCTCATCTTCAATCGTCTGCTGAGCACGTCTCTGTCGAGCCGTTTTCTTCCTCATGACAGTAGGTGCATTTGAGGTTTTGCTTGGTTTTTGAGGTTTTGCCTCTTTCTCTTTGACTTCTTTCTTTGCTTTTAGGTTCTTCTTCCTTTGTTTCTCGCGATTTTTATCCCTAAATAAATGCAATTTTAAGCCATCAGCATGAGCTTCCAAGGTAAAAGGAAACTTTTTTTTTTTTAAGGACCAAAAAAGGCACTAAATATGAAACTGGGACGTTCATCCTAAACTCAACAGCAAAATCTAATGCGGCAAGAACCATGTCTCCATCATTCAAATATATCAGAAGGAGCATCGAACATATCAGAAGGAGAATCGCACAATCCCTTAATCCATATCAACATAGCTCTAAATACATAAAAGAATGGTTTCCCAATCCCTCCCCTCTTCAAGAGTAGCTTAAGGAATAAGTTAGTACCTATAGTTCAGATAAAATTTAGGAGAGGAGGGTCATCGATTTTAAATCACTAAAGCTTTAAAATCCAAGTTTGAGCTCCAACTTAATTTTGATTCGCGAACTCAAGCTTGAGATCAAATTAAAATACAACCCAAAATTTTAAATTATGTATAATTTTATCTTTTTTGGTTTGTAAATATCACGTAATTAATCAAGCTCAGACCAAGACTATTAAGCTTCAACATTGCTCATACTTGACATTATCGAGATTTGAATCAAGCCAAGCACATGAAATTACTCAATTCAATTACCATGCCTTGGAAAATATGACAAGGCGAGACAGATTCAAGCTATATATACTTTTCATTCCTAAGGGAAAATAACATCGGTACAGTTGATGCTTTTACCTCAGAAAGGTTAAGATATGGATGTCATGTTTACCTGTATTTAATGTCCTCCAAATTGATGTCATCAACTGGTACAAATCCCTCGGTAGAAAGTGAGTGCTGTTTTACCTCTGACATTAAAGGAAGTTGCAATAAGCCATGTCCCATGGCCAATTTACCAACTTCAAGTTCTTTCCACCTGTGAGGGTGAGGAGACCAATTGCTTTGAAAATGATAATATTTGAATGTTTCATTATAAAATGACAGCAACATTATTCATAACCATCGCTCACCTAAAAATATAAGAGCAGTGATGCTCCTTATAAGCACGGATGTAAGAAACAAATGCCCGGACTCCTTTCTCCATAACATCACGATCTTTTTTTGCAGCAGAACGAATCTAAAAAAAGTTTCAGTAATATTGTTAACAGGAAATTGAAAAGGCTAAAATTTCATATAAGGTCACAATTTGATAATTATAGGATTGGTAAGCATGTTTACACAAAAGTTCAATCAAAACAGAATACTTTTATGAGTGAATGAGCAATATCAGCATCAGCCTAAGTAGTAATCAGGGTTTCAGTAAGTTGTATCAGAAAATTTATTTCCACCAACTATAACGTGGCTCGGTTAGAATAAATCATTAAGTAGTTCACAGCTCTACTAACTATTACTAACCAGCTTCACAAAGGGGTGGTCCTATTATATAATCCAAAACCCATGACAATACGAAAAAATGAAGATGATACAGGCCCGGAGCAAACCTGAGGAACAACATCAGGTGCCTCATCAGAGCATATTCTTGCTTGAAGAGGGACTCTTCGTATACGCAGAAATTCTACGTAAGATTCTTCCTACACATTTATATGAATTATTTTACCGAAAAAGAAAAATATCTTAAAGAATCCAATATAGATATCATAAAGCATTACTGCATGAACATACTTACAGCTAAGGCCATACCTTTGGTAATAAGAAGACAACGGCATGTCCTTGTTTACCCAGCCGAGCAGTTCGACCAACTCGATGGACGAAAACATTTGGATCTTGAGGAGGATCATACTGTAAAACAACAGGGGATATATTAACTATCTATATATGTATTCAAATGACGATGAATAATTTACTTTGGCAAACAAAAAAAACAGAGAGATAGAGAAAAACAAAGAAGATAAAACACACAAGTCAATAAAAACTAGCATGTAAATATATGGTAACAAAGCTACCTGCACTATACAGTCTACACCCGGTATGTCAAGTCCACGAGCGGCAACATCAGTGCATAGAAGAATGCCATTTGGAAGGGATGTAAATGAGGCTAATGCTTGCTCCCTGGCAGTCTATATAATAAATTAATTAATAATCAATCAAGAATACAAACAAACAAAAAAATTAGACAATAATAAAGCGTGATGTAAAAAACAGTGCTGGTTTATACAATATAACACTGCTATCTTGACAAATGCTAACGGCCAAAGTTCCAAACATTTACCTGCTTCATCTTTCCATGAAGGGGGATCAAGGAGAAGCCTTTCAAAACAGAAAGACGAGGAAGGATAACACCCCAATAGTCGACACAGGCACAAGTCATGAAATATCTGCATTTCAAAATTATGTTGAGTATGATAAACTATTCTTCTACTACTCAAATGACATTATTGATATTATCAATTATCAATGTGCATCTCACATTATAATTTTTTTTGAGTGGTTCTTAATAAGGAGACCTACTAACTGAGATGGCTTCTTATCTGCCTCACATTCCAAATACTGCAAACTCAAAATGAAAAGGAACAAGATGAATATAAGAAAAAGGGTGAGCAAAAAGGGAATCATGCATCTATTAGCAAGACCCAAAACATAGTAAATGAATTAAGGTGAGAATGGCAGAGACGAACCACTTAATTACCACAAATATTGAAGTGATTCAACAATTAAAAGGGAAGAGAGAAAGCATTGGATAGCAAAGTTACATATGATCCTGCCATAGGCTGGCATGCCTCATACCTCAATGTGAAGTCCTGAAGGTGTTTTTGAAGATTCTAGTTGTTTTGATGATGCAGGGTCGCTTGAAAGTTTTGTTTCTGCCCGAACTTCAACCCTCACAGGGTTCCTCAATCCTGCTTTAGAAAGCTCTTCAACAGCCTCAGTTTGAGTAGCAGAGAATAAACCAGTTCTGCGAAGCTTAGGCAAGAGAGATAAAACAGAAGTTATCTGCTTCTGGAATCCCATATCTAGGAGTCTATCAGCTTCATCTAAAATCAAAATCTGTAAGCACAAATATAATCACAATAAGTACCATCTGCTAAAGTGGTGAAAAAACACATCAAATCAAACATTCTATCATTTTCAGTTAAATTTTCAACGTTGAAGCATAAAGTCATGAACCAGCAGTGCCCTGCTAAATGCTAATGCCTAAATTCCTTAGAGGATCAACCATCTTAAAGAAGGATGCAATATCTTGAATTAAATATTATTTATGTCTGCTTTTATCCAAAAAATAATAATAATATTATTTTGTTAGCAAGACCACAAAAATCTTGAACACTCTTTCTACAGTAAATTTATGCATCCTAAACACACACACACACACACACACAATATCAAATCATCCATGGAAATTAACAGTAAAACATGAATACCTCAAAGTTCTTAAAATCCAAGAAGTCCATCCGATTCATTATGTCATGCAGCCGCCCGGGCGTGCCTATCAATATGTTTGCCCCTTCTTCCTCTATCTTCTTCATGTCAGCTTTAACATCTCCTCCACCAACGAGGAGCATGGACTTAACATTGTCTAAAGTTGAAATAAAAGGTTGTGCAACATGATATATTTGGGTTGACAGCTCCCTTGTGGGGGATATGATTATTCCCAATACCTACCATAAACGAAAAAATAAATAAATAAATAAATAAATACACATTACAATAATTAATCCAAGTACTGCAAATAAGGTTGACATCCATATTTCACATCCGTCCTTGACGTCAAGAAATCTAGGGACGAATTTGATGGATGGATGCCAACTTTGGGGATGAATTTGATGTACACATACCAACTTGGGGACATTTCAAAGCTCGTGGATGAACTTGACCATTAGGGACAAATTTAAAGGTTTACTCGGTTTTTATTTTTCAAAGCTCGTGGATCAACCATTCCAATTACTAAAATCCAGTAACCCTATTCCACGTTTTGAAGAATAAATTTTCCATCACTCTCAAAATTAGCAGTTGAAAAAAGACCCTTTTGTCATAATTCATCAAAAAATAATAATAAAACATGGACAATGTAGTTTAATTTCTTGAAAGGAGTTTCAGTGATACGCATATTTCTTAATTCTAATAGCAAATTAATGTCACTGCTCAACGAAAAAGATGAAGAAGGAACCTGATGAGGCTTGGGATGAGGAGAGGAGCGTCGCAGAATCTCAACAAGAGGTACAACAAAAGCTAGGGTTTTTCCCGAACCGGTGGCGGCGTCGACGGCCACATCCTTGAAGCTGCACAGCAAGGGAATGGTGGCGGCTTGAACCGGCGTGCAGAACTCGAACCCGGACTCCGATAGGGCTTGAAGAACCGGCTCGGAGAGTGGCGGCTTCAGCTCGGAGAAGCGCGTTGATGTTAAGGCTTTGTTCGGGAATGCAGAATCCATGGCTCCGCAACCTCAAAACTTAGTCGTACAATGAGAGTGAGGTGTTGACGGAGATGGAAGGGTGAGTGAGTCTGAGAGAGATGGAAAAGGTGAGTGGAGGGGTTAGTGCCGCCGGCGCCGTGAGCAGATCGGCGAGGTGGTGGCGGCTGAGGCTCGAGAGATGGGAGTTCAAGAGAAGGATGGAATGCAAATGGGTTCTAAGAAAGAGAGAGAATGAATTATTAGAAATAATAACAAAAAAATTAATAATAATAAATTAATAATAGTAGGATAGTTGGGTCGCGGGTCGGGTTGCAGAATTTGAATTCAACACTCAGATCCCATATACGCAATGGGTACGTCGGGTTCAATCCATCGAAAGGACCCAAAAGGTGTTGCATTGGGTTGGATTGACAGGGGTTGATCTGACCCATGTTCAGCCTTAAAAAGAGAGTATTTTGACATTAAAATGAAGAATGATTGATGCACACGTCCTAAACAAAACTCTCACAATTTTACTATTAAACAAGTTGACTCTATACAAATAATGAGCGTGTGTTCGAACATGCACATTATAAAGAAACAAATATTATCAAACATATAAACAAGTAACATTAAACACACATATATTCGTGTACACAATTGGTGACAATATTTATTTATCTATTTTATAATGTTTATTTCTCTAGTTTATAATATTTGTTTCTCCACATGCATGCAGGATGTCAACTTTGAGGGTGCATAAATAGTATTTTTAACCTTAATATTATGTATATGTGAAGAGCCAACTTGTGCGATTGTAAAATTAGTCTCGTTATTTGTACGCCCAAAAAAATTGACATACACTACACAAAAAAGTAAACATTAGAAAGCAGAGATTCAAACATTACAAAATAAATAAAATAAATATTATAAAACACATAAATAAACAATGTTAAACACATGCATGTTCACAAAACAAAGAAATAAACATTATCAAACACATAGATGAGCAATATTAAACGCATGCATGTCTACAAAACAAAGAAACAAACATTATCAAACAAGTAAACACATAATATTAAACACACACGTGTCCGTGCACACATAAATGCTCAATAACTTTATTCATTAAGAGAAAGATAAGCTAATATAATTCGAACAGATAATTGGATTAATTTGAATGGAGAAGTCCTCAATCCAGGCCAAAATGAGTAGCTAATAACTTGGTTAACCTATGAGCAACATGATTCCGAGCAAAAATGCAAAAGCATATTTCTAAGCATATTACAATCATGGGCAATGGCACAAAGGTGAGACAAAGCAGGACACCAGCTCCAGGCAATGAGATGATTCCGCCATAATTCTCTGGCAATATAATTCCCCATGAGCCTTCCGCAGCAACATCAGGTCCTGCATTAATAACCCATGTTGCTAAAGCCATAACATCTCCAACGGTATCACGAAAAATAGCGTCAATTCTGTAACGCTAATCTCCACCAATATCACGAAAAATGCTCACATTCATCTTCAACAATTGATCTGGTGGTGGACGCCACATAATGCTCGTAAATTTGGCTTCTTCTCCGTCACCTTAACTATAATGTAATACCCTACAGCTTTGTATCCAAAAAAATTTACCTGTATTATTTACAAAGTAAAATCATGATTATCACTATTTTAAAATTATTCATATGACGATTAATTCATTAAATATAAAGGGAAAAAAAACTTATGAGACATGAGGTGATGGTTTACAAACGTAATAAATTTGAGGAAACAAGTTTCCTATATTTTTGTTGTTTTCTAGCTATATTAGGCTTTATAGCCACACATTACGTCACCTACACTTGTCTTTTCATTTAAATTTTTACTATTGTATTTATGTAAGCAAGCAAGCTAACATAATATGTTAATGAATCATGGCAGATGTTATATGTGAATAACATGTTACTTTTATTAGAACATCACGTGTTATATATACTTGAAAAAAAAAATTTAAGTTACTTTTATTTTCCTACACAAGTACATTACATTCATTAATGTCATTAATGTTCTTCTTCAACAAACTTTGCATGAATTACATTTTTTTTTGGGTTAATTAAGTTTTTAGTCCCTGTAATATGAAAAAGTTTGGTTTTAGTCCCTCATGACAAGTTTTAGTCCTTGTAAAATGTGAAAATTTGATTTTGGTCCCTGTGGACGGTTGCTGATGGACGATGATGACGTGTCAGTTAACCTGTCATCAAGGATCATTTCTACATCACCGTCCATCACCAACCGTCTACAGGGACCAAAATCAAATTTTCACATTTTACAAGGACTAAAACTTGTCATGAGGGACTAAAACCAAACTTTTTCATATTACAGNTTTACATGTTCAAATTTACTATAGTAGAAACAAATATATTAAAATTCATCAAACATGTAATACATAGAAATAATTGTTAATATCTTATGATACATATCTCAAATTGAAAATTTTGATACAATCCGTGTTAGTATCTTAATATGACTAAATATCTCTATAATATCTTAACGATATTTGCGATATCTATATAAGTATCAATATCTATAATATTTATTAAAAATTAAAATTTCAAACAAATCAAAATAGATTAAGATAAAAATAGAATATCAACTCAAATTTTGATTATTTCAAATTTAAATTTTTTTATAATTTCATTTTAATTATGACTTTTTATTACTTCGCCATTCAAGTTTTAATGACTTTTGGCTTTTGATTAACTTTTGTCTTCATCTTTTATATTCTATATTCTATATTAACAAAATATCTGAGTTTTCCCTACTACCACTTTTGGAGAAAACTTTTCTGCCAAAGCTAATTTCACTAAACTTTTAGAATTTACTAAATTTTTTTAAATTTATATTTTAGTATTCTCTCACATCTAAAATAAATATCATTCTGAATTGTTTAAAAAATTAAATATTCGAACATAAATTTCAAATCAATTCTCTAATATAATCTTTTCAAGTGCAAATGTTTGAAATTTCCCAACAACTATGACAAATACTATTTAATTTTTTTTATAAAAAAACTCGTTAAATTTTGTTTTATTTTTTCAAAATTATTCTTATATACTTAAACAAAATTGTTGCTAGTTATACATGTTCAAATTTACTATAGTAAAAACAAATATTTTAAAATAATTCAATGTAGTACACGGAAATAGTTGTTAATATCTTATGACATGCGATATGTATCTTAAGATGCGTATCTCAAATTGACAATTTTGATACGATCCGTGTTAGTATCTTAATATGATTAAATATCTCAACAGTATCTTAAGTGTTTTAATGATATTAGCAATATCGCTACAAGTATTAGTATCTACAATATTTTTTTAAAATTAAAATTTCAAAAAAATTGGAATAGATTAAGATAAAAATAAAATATCAACTCAAATTTTGATTATTTCAAATTTAAATTTTTATATTTTTTAATTTACTTATGATTTTTCATTATTCCACCATTCAAGTTTTAATGACTTTTCATTGTTCCATTAGGATTTGATTGAAATTTTGAGGCTAAAATTATGAGGCTACTTGAATATAGGATTCCATACTTTTAATTGGTGAATTATGTTTTTGTTGGTGTTGTTACGGACTGGGCCATAAAGGCCAATCCTAGTGACCCGATCGCCCAGGCCCAGATCCGCGGACCCATCCTACCCGCTCGGGATAAGCCATCCCGAGATCCCGGTCGCGTAACCGCTCGAGATAAGCCAACCCGAGATTCCCGTCATCTTATCTACTCGGGGTTAGCCATCCCAGCATCCCCGGACAGCCCACTATACGCGGGTCGAGATATTCTCTCATCACCGTGATACGCGGAACAACCTCAACCACCTCAATTATATAGTAACCCCATACCCCAGGTATGAAGATTATCCAATTATCACTTACCATACTCCTTAAACCCTTGCTTACTTAAGTGTTGGAGTGATTGCAAGTACTCACCGCAACGCGAGTCTCAAGATCGTGCCAGAGCCTTCATCCCATCCCGAAGCTTTAGGATCCAAAGCGTGTACCAAAGTGCATACTTTGGAACAGGTGTTAACTCCGGTTAGTCTAATTTTGGTGTATTTTGCCTTAAGGTGAAGTACTCTTTTTTCCTCCTGGGATTTTTGCGATATCTCCTGGTGGTTTTTAATGAGGCTTGACCGTCCAAGTCAAGTAGTTTTTAACTGGATGGTGTGCGTGTAATTGCTTGCCCTCACTGGGTTTAAGTCGACCATAATTGAGAAATTCTCATGTATCTAAAAAAAAAAAGAGAGTAAGAACTAACTTGAAATTTGTTTTTAAACTTAAATTTAATTCAAATAAAATTTTATATGAAATACACCTCATTTAATTTAATTTATACTCTAACGAAAATATAGAACTTAAAACTACATATTAAAATGTGATTTCATCAAATACGGATATTAGACATAAAACATGGAGAGTTTTGATTTGTGTTAATTTAGTCTATAGTCTATTAGTCTACAGTCTATAATCTATTAAAATCGTCAAAATATTATCAAATCATTAAATTGATATTAAATTAAACTAGTATTATATTTTTTATTATATAATTCTGTATAGGATAAAATTAATTTTACGAAGAAAAAAAAACATCTATGCACACAAATACTAATACCAAAAATGAGTGTATATATACTTATTGGTATCATTACTAAAATAAAATATTATAGAAGATGAAAAGTAAATTTATTGCGGAAATGAAAGGAAAATATAATTAAAGTAATCAAATAAACTTATAAGAAATATCAACTGATGGTTATTGTTGGCAATTAAAATTGAAATTGCCTTGTTGAAGTTTAGATTGCTAAGAGAAGAAAATATGAATACTCAAGAAAAGATTAATTTCACAAAATATTTCTATTGAAAGAAACAATAATACACTCAAAACTTTGGCTTTTGTTAGTAGCCAATTTACACACTTAGAATAACACTACAATGTTCTTTCTGACACTCACAAGCTCGCTGGAGCTTTTCTCTACCTCACACACTTGCTTTGTTTCACAAGTTATTGGCTTAGATTCTAAAGCTCCCCTCATGCCTTTATATAGGCATAGGAAGATCAAATGAGGTTGTAAATTTCAATTAGAACTTTTCCTTCAACATAGAGTTAAAGTGTTCAAATTTGAATCAAATTTGACCATAGATTTGCAAGTGCTCAAATTGAATTTGAGTTGCAAATGTAGACTTCATAGTTGGCTTAATAAATGCTAATTATCTAGCCACTAAATTTGACTCTTCAAATTGTTGTGGCCAAATTGAACGTGACTACTAGCTAGTAATAGTTGTCAATCTTAATGGTTAAGCTTTGACTATTCAAAGCCTTAACAATTAATCAATTGTAATATTCTCCAACTTACTAGAAGCAAGTTTAATTTCCAACAGTTATGTATAATGGTAGAACATTAAGAGGAGATATAAAAATTAAGGAGAACTATGAAAAAAAAAAGTTTATAATTTAAAATGTTTATATTAAACGTGTATTATTTTAAGATACTTTACATATACATATTTATATATAGGACATCTTTTTTTTAGACGAGAAATATGTATAGGGGTGATATTAAAATATATCAAATATGAAATTTTTGTTTAGGAAACTCCTAGCTGACCCTTTGTGCAAGATGTGTAATGCTCTTAATTTTTTGATTGATTTTATGGCTAATTACTATTTTTTGATTTTGGTTGATTTCATTACTATTTTAATGAAAAAAAAAATCTTTACTACTTAAGAAGCAAGAAATATCAAAATAAATCACACAAAAATGGAAAAAAATAATTTCAACTTTTAGTTTATATTTGGCACATTATGAATTGTCTCTTTTTACGAAACCTAATGGCAGCATCCACCACACCCATTGTAAGAATTTTTCTTTTCCCTTCTTTCATTTTTTCTTTATTTTTGCTGGTGATTTTTTTTTCTCTTTTATAACTTAATGTTTTAATTTTGGATTATGTAGACAACTTGTTTTGCAAACAGTACGCATTTGGTTTGCAAACAGTCGCAAACAATACGCAAAACACAACTGCTATGCAATTGATTATTATGTAGAATTGTTGTAATTAAAGATATAAAGATGTTTCACGCACCATTGTTTGGTCCTTTACTTCAAAAATAACTTGTTTTGTATGACCCAAAGTAGGGAAGTAGTTGTCAAGTTATACGCCCCTATACTGCATCTTGCACCCAACTGCTACCCTTCTCTTTTTAGTCTTGATAGTTCTTTCTCAATTCACCAATTTTTTTTTTCTGCTTTTGGTTTCATCTATCCTTGGCTTTAATTTATTTCCACAAAAGTTTAGGTGAGTTTGGCATCGATTTGTTATCTATTGATACGTTGCTAAGGTTATGTAACTATTATGAATAAGACAGGTTCATGTAACCATGAATTGTTTGTGAAAAAATTTGGCTAGCCTAACCCTAGTGTGTTAGAATAATTTTTTACTCGACAGATGTATGAGAGTAGAGTTTGAGAAGTCTTGAGTTTCTTTTGTTGTATTCAATTTGTCAATTATAAGTAATAAATAATAATAATAATAATAATAATAAATACTCGACGGCAAAGTGGAAACAATAATTGAATCAAGTTAGAACTAATGGTACATGTCCTAGCATATATTTCTTCTTTTTTTTTTTCAAAAATATAATTTGCCACAGAATTCGCATGGGAAGTAGTTTGTCACAAACTTGCGTATATAGTATTTCGTTGCAAACTTGAGGTGGCAGAAGTTCGTCGCAAACTTGAGGTGACAGCAGTCCAATGCAAACCTATGGCGACAATAGTCCGTAACAAACATGTGTCGACAACAGTCAGTCGCAAACTTGCGTCAACAATATTCCGTCGCAAATTTGCGTCAATAGCAGTCCTTCGCAAAGTTGTATCGGAAGCAGTCCATCGCAAACTTGCGTGAGATGAGAAGCCAGCTACCACTGCAACTTTGCGTGGGAAGTTGTGGAGGACATGTCATATTATTTTTGGATTTTGTGACGAAAATTGTTGTTTTGGGATGAAAATTTTCACCGCAACAGCCGTCGCAAAGTTTGCAACACAAAGTTGTTTTTGACGAGCCATTTTTCAACGGCCAAATTTCTGTCGCAATTACCGCCGCAAATGTCCACTTCCGCTGCAAAAAGAAGAAAAATATCTTACATCAAAGTAGTCTGCAGGACTCGTTGTCATGGTCAACTAACTCAAAGACCTTGGTATCATCTTGTAACACATTAGGAGAAAACTTTGGTTCATGACAATTCTGAGTTGAAATCCAATCATCTTTACATATTTTAATCGTACACCCGCGTCCAACATACCAATATTCACCCCGTTGCAAAACCCAAATACTCCCTTGAATACTATGCCAAGTAAAGCTCGAAGCGAACCCCACTTAGGCGTTAAGGATAGGTTGGTCACTGCATTTTTACATGAAGAAATTTATATATACTGTATGTATATCACTCAACTTGAGAGATTATACATGGTATTCATAAATTATGATCGTAGATGCCATAGAATTAAATATAATTAGAGATTAATTTTTATGTGGTGCTATTTGAGTGACTTTTGAAGTAGTGAGAATAAAAGTTATATCGCTTAATCCATGTAGCTGACCCCACATAGAGAAACAATACTTAGTTGTTGTATTTGAGTGACTTTTGAAGCAAAGAGGATAAGAGTTAACCAATTTTGCTTATATGATAGCATATGGTTGAATGACAATATAAAACTATTTTACATCGTTAATGCATAGAAATTAATCTCATATAGACATTGTTAATTAAATTTAAGCACTTATTAAAATGCCATGCCCATGTTCTTTCTAGAGTTTATTCGTTATATATTGTCGTCCAATTAAATATTGCTACATGAATAAAAATATTTGACTCTTTCTCACTATTTGAAAAGTTATATATATGAAATGATTTAATTGAATGACAATGTAAAATAATATCCAATGCATAACAACTAAACTCTTCTTTCTACCGCATAAAAAAAGATTAATTTAATTTAACTTTTAGAGGAATTAGTTTTAGAAGAATTAAGTTTGAAAAATTACTTTGAGTTATTTTTGTTTCAATGAGATAAAGTGAAATATGAAATTATTGAAAAAAACACACATTATAATTTTAAGATTATAATTTTAAGATAAAGAGGCGGGTGTGAGAGTGTTCCAAGGTTTAAAAAGTAAATGTCTAATTTTGAAGATGTATACCATTTTCAATATTTATGCACTTCACCTTCTATGATGGGTATCGTCTACTCATTCATAATTAGAATATGCTTATTTTAAAGGGGAAAATGTTCCCCCCCCTTTTTCCCCTTCTCATTAATATTAGGCCACTGTTTGAAGAACAGCTTCCTAAGCTTAGTAAAATGAGCACCAAATTGAAAGCCATCTCATTCAATTTCCACAAGTGACACATCTTTCTTGTTCCAATATTAATATATACATATCTGAATCTATTACTTGGTGAAGAGGAAACAAAAATCATGACCATCCTTCAATTCAAGAGGCAATGCATCTAGCACTCTTTATTTTTTTGTTCCCCAAAGGTATCCTTTTACCAAAGGCAATCCTGTTCAAGCACTGACATGTAATCGTGGGTGATTCTCCCAGCTGAGATTTGAATTGCGGTTCACTTTGTTGTGGTGGACTAGCTCCTTACAGCTAGACCAAACCTTAGATGGTGTACATCTAGCACTCTAACAAGTTTCTAAACATGTAAGTACCCATCAGGAACCACCCAATTAAGAGTAGAGAGAAGGATAGTAGGCCAATTAAGAAGGGCCACCCAACCATGAAAACCCCTATGCAAACAACCACAACAAAAGGCAAGAAGGACCTTAAAATTGAACCAAAATCAACCCAGTGACCCTTGAATAGTATCAAGGCTCCTACATTTATCATGTTCCAACTCATTGACCCGCCATAGCACAGCCGGTTCAGACAGTTAGCGACAAACAAGTGGCAGTTGCATGTGAAGAGGTTGTAAGTTTTGCTCTCGAAATAACGTATACTTGACTGCAAGGCGTCGTCCCATGTGATTGCGGTCCCATACTCGGAATGCTGATAGCCGTGCTTGCATGTATGTGCAGATAGGTTAGGGGGGAAGCAACACTGTGACATATATCAGGTTCCAAATAATGTCAAAATGGAGTTAACACTTTTTTCAAACAGTTAAACTAAAGAGCAGTGATAATGCACGACGCGAAGAATAAGAAAATTGGACTTTCACCAAGAATTTGGCAGAAATGAAAGGGTAAAATTGTATGAAGGTAAAGCCATGTCATTCGCCAAAACTTTCCTATGATAATCTTTAATACTAACAGGCATTTCTCTAAACTCCAACCGAAATTATAAGGGATAGAGGGAAGGGAAGAGAGCTCTGAAAATGGATGTCAACACCACAACTGAATTATTTTTTGGAAAGCATGGTGAAATCATCACATCAAACAATGACCTAAAGAATGACAATAATCTGAGATGGTTAGGGTTGCAAACACATCTTTATTAAAATTTAGCCTGCTTGCCCCATTATTATGCCCAAATTTTTTTTTCAAAAGCATAATAAAAGGTTTACAATAAGGAACAAAGCACCAATAATCTAATTGTGGATTATAAAATCCAAGTGAAAACTTAATATGATGATTTCAATTAGCATCTTATGGTATCTACTTATTTAGAAATGGTAGCTCCAAATAAGTGTGAGACCTTCTAAAAGCGAAGAGAAAGGGGCAATATCATTATATCAAACTCTTCCAGTTCAATCAATCTTGATAAATGGAGAGGAAAATTCAGGTAAGGAATTTCTTATTTCAAGCTAGAGGATTTTAAGCACTCCAAGGTAAAACCTCTCAGATTCAAATGGTACATGAATTTAGAGAGCTCTTTAGCTGCAAATGTTACCTAATTCCAACAAGGACATAATTATCAAGTTCTATCAGTGGTTTCCTAATACATCAAATTTTTTTACCTCTATAGTTCCTTACATAAACATCGACAGTAAAAGTTCTTTAATCCCTCGAAACTCATTTGCCAACTAAAGCATACAGTTGAATGAGACATAACATAGCATTACAAAACATGCATGCGGTTATGAATGCTATGCCTGCATGAATGTAAACAATCTGAAGACACACAGGGCAACAAGATAAAGAGAGAGTAAATGTGAGATGCAGTACCTGCCTACGATCGAGTTGCAAGTATCTTGCTACAGCACCATATGCAAAATCATCAACGTTCACAAAATTGGATCCTGAAAAATCTAAAACAACTCCATCCTCCCTGCAAATGCCAACATGACCAATGAAGGGTGCCAACCATGAGACAACAGGAAGCGGATTCCAAACTAAACAACATGGAAACTTTGCCTTCTTTGGATCAATTGGATCTAAAGGCCACATATCATGCTGTATTTGTCGCATAGAATGAGAATGCTCAATGTCATAACTTGCATTTAACTCCATAGGAAAAGTCTACCGCATAGCATGCAACTTTGCCGAAATTAGTAGGCAGATGCATCACCGCATCAAACTCCTCCTCCAGACATCCCAACTCTGCTCACAATGCAGTGTAAAGATCAAGTTAAGACACTTGTCATCAGTTTGATAAAACTTATTGAGCGATGACAGAATTTATGGTACAAATAACTAATTTAGATTTGGGCGCATGATTACGTCTTGTATCAAATGTCAGAGGTAAATTATAAATATATAATGGAGGGAATAACAAATATGTTTTAAGGACCTGAAGCACATAGATAACATAAGCTACAAAATAAGCTCAGAAGCACAAAATTAATCAAACATGTCCTAATAGAGTATAAGGAATCATTTGGTTCATGTCCTTTGACAGAGGAGGAGCAGAGGCAATCGGGACATAAACATGTTTGGAATAGAGGTCGGAGATAAAACTGTCCCCATCTTAGGACAAATTTTTAGCTAATTTCTGTCCCTCCAAAAAGGAGGGACATTGGAAACGTGTCTTTACTGTCCTATTGTCTCCGTCATTTTTTGCCAAGACAAGAACCAAACATTGCCTACATGTTTGAGGTATCAATGTCATGGCAGGAAATACTTAGATTTCTGACTGCAGAAAGTTTGAAACAGGTGGATACCTGACACCCTCCCTTTCTAAACAATCACAATAAGCAAGGAAGTTCACAAGCATAATATAGTTATCACAACCATGCACATATATCATCACCCAACCCCACCCCAAAGCAAAAGAAAAAATGCACCTGCACTAACCCATTATTCTTCCCAATATGCTCACAACATTTCTTCTCCTGAGCATCCTATTTTACTATAGCCGCCTACCTTAATGGCCTAACATCATTGTTGACTGATGAGATCACTAATCGTTTCAACCGTTTGGCCACCTGACATAACTAACCACTCACTCACATAAGCCTATAGGCTCTTGTCGGATCTTGACCACCAACCGCCTAGGATACATGCCAGTTGCCAGAACAGCACCCAATGCCCGCAAGTGATTAATATACCTTATTCACGTCTTACTGACAATTCCATTGGTGACTGTGGTATCAGCCATGGATTAAAAAAAAAAATTAAACTAAATAGGATGCCCCAACACATCATCTGTTAAGAAAATTGTCAGCTAATTTAAACTTCTTCATAAAATCTATATATATAAGAACCCATGGGTCTAAAACAGCTGAAATGCTTAAATAGACCATCAATCCAGAACTCATTTACATTAGTGCTAATTCAATCAATGGTGGAAACCGATTAGCCCTAATGACATTCTTGCATTGCGCCTAATGAGTTTTATACAAAACTATCTAATTCACAGATCAAAAATATTAACTGTGTCCAATGTCAAACCAAAGGTTCTAGCAGAAAAACCAATTACAACACTAACAGAGAAGAAAACCAAAGGAGACACATGCAATTAAGTAACAAATACTTTCAAAACAGTATAACACATTAAATATCTTCACCTATGCAAGCAATTAACTTCAGCACCAGAAAATGAAGGGGAAAAAATTGAATTTGCAACAGAAGGAAAAATAAAAAATGGTACTTTTAGCTAAAGGTGTATCACGTTCCCATTGCATTTGAAATAACCGAGATGCCCTAAAAAATTGGGAGACATTAAAAATTCATATGCAACGCTTCATCAAATTGCATAACATGTATCTGAGAAACACCAAACAAAATCATTGTCTGAACCGAGCAGCGCTCACAAATTTAACTGAAGAAAGAGATGATGGAAGACGTTACAGAATATGAGAAACTCTGAGGAAGAAGAAGAAGATCTTGTGGTTGAAGAAGGTGCAGAGAGAGAAGCTGTTAATAGTGGTCATTGCTGAGAAAAAGCACCTGGTATATGATTTAAAGGAAGGAATGAAAGAAGAAGAAAAATAATAAAAAAAAAATATCTTAAAATTTTCTTCACTAAGTCTACACAATCTGGGATTTTTACCTTTTTATGGGTTGAAAAATAAAGTATTTTAGATGTATGGTTAAGGGAAAAAAAATTACAAATATATGAGATTCGGTTCTGAATTTGCCACATTCAGAATCAGAGCCTATACATTTATAATTTTTTTTTTCACAACCATACCTATGAAATACTTTATATTTCCTCCCATGAAATGGTAAAAATCCGACACAATCTCTTTCAGGAGATGTCTCGATTTTTTTCATTTATTTAATTGGTTGGGTTGTTTTGAAAGGAAAGCAAGGAATGGGAAATGGGAAAGGTGCATGAACCCTTTGCTGATTCTCTCTCTCTCTCTCTATTCTTTCCTTTTCACTGGTGGGCCCCACCGCCATCTCTGCATAGTTTGCATCTTCTTCTTTTGAAATTAATTGTATGTTAATAGAGTAAAAGTGGATTACGCACTATCCAAATCCAAAACGATCTACCCAACAGATAGGTAAAAGAACAGGTTTTGAGCAACCACAAATGTCTTGGTTATATCAAAGTGAACCAGATTAATTCGAATTAATTTGATTTGAAGTTTTTTGAAAGGAATAAAAGTTTTTTAATGAGATTTTTTTTATTTTTTATTTTTAAGACTCAAGTTAAGACTTCTAATTAATGAGATAAGATATCTATCAATTTAATTAATATCATGTTATTAAAAAAAATCGCTTGAACTAGGTTAAACTAGACTCATTAACACTTTATTTAGATATTGGAGAGAAAATAGGAAGAAAACAAAAAAAAATGAAGAAAAAGAAAATAAGAGAAAAATAACAAGAAAAAAAAGCATGTAAAATGACTTATATATTTATGATATTTTAAAAAATAAATATATTATTTTTATTTAATTTTTAAACACTTTTTAACATAATAAATAAATGTATAAATAATTTTGTATAAGTAAAAGTATGAAAATTTAACATCAATAATTTTGAATTATTTTTTAATATCAATTTAGTCCTAAAAAAATAAATTGACATTAATTTAGTCATAACATTTTACAATTTAACATCAATTTAATTTTATATTCATAATTTTAACATTAAATAGTTTGTAAAAATATAAGTATAAAACTAAATTAATATCAAAAGAAACTTCAAAACTAAATTGATTTCAAAATAAAATCGATAGAACCAAATTAATTCAGGGTCATAGATACTCTCCTATCATATGTTTTGCTTTTGGATTTGCCCTTTTTGGCGCTTACATCATATGCATGTCTTCTGTTCAGAGCTTGACACGCCTTGCAAATGGGTCACGCATGGCAATCTCTATGCCATACGGCTGGAACTGTGGTGGCCGATGCATGCACCCAATCACCTTTTATTTTCTTCATTCATCAACACCTTCGACTCAACCTTCATGTTCTTACCTATCGTTGACCATGGATGACGTCACTTACGTTTGTCTTCCAGTTTTAAAAATGATATCTGAATGTCAATTTTAGAGATAAATTTACTATTCTTTCTTTGATGTTTGATAATGAACTTGATTGATGCACATTAAAAATAAATTTAAAGTTTTACTCTTATAATTTCTCTTTTGATTAAAATCATTGATATTTTTAAATTAATTTGACTCTACTTAATTTAGTTTGAGCTAAGTCAGCCCAGTCTAAGTTTTGATTAAAAAAAATTTCTTTTCTTTTTTTACAAAACCTTCCTGAAGAAAAATACGTGAATCACTTAAGCGTAGTCAATCTGCAGTTTCTCTTCAGTTGTGATTGTAACGGTTTTTACTAAGGATTTTGGGTTTGGCACATAATTGTTAATTGGTTCTCACCAAACTACGATTTAGACGTTTAGATGAACACGACCCGAGTGGTTAGCGTCTAGACAAATCTCACGACGATTGTTCAACCACATTAGGGAGGGAACACGTGATTACATTGACAAGCAGAAAATTGATATAATTCAAGAAAAAAAAATTTAGAGTAAAAAAAAGAGAAAAGAAAGAAAGAAATTGGTATTTATAAGTAGACATTGCTTTTATTATGAACAAAAAAGAATGATCTTTTTTATGAATTAACATTTTACAGTGACTGATTTTATAATTTTAATTAGGATTTTGCTCTGGTACCCCCATCAAATATAACGATATTGATATTTTATGATTATTTGTAGCTAAAAATTAAGCATGTGTTCTACTATCTGTAATTATTTATTATTTTAAACTTTAAAACATATCATAAACATTAAAATATAAAGATATATCAATACTCTTATAAAAATTAGATACTAAAAGAAGAACCATTTAGTTTACCTATATTACTCAAAGAAGTGTACCTTACCAAAAAAACAATTTCAAAGAAGAGTAAGAACTCAATTTTATCCTGACATTTTTATTTTAACATCAATAATTCTGAATGATTTTTTAATATCAATTTAGTCCTGAAAAAAATAAATTGACACTAATTTAGTCATAACATTTTAAAATTTAACATCAATTTCATTATAAAAATATAAATTAACATCAATTTAACCATACCATTTTACAATTTAACATCAATTTAATTTTATATTCATAATTTTAACATTAAATAGTTTGTAAAAATATAAGTATAAAACTAAATTAATGTCAAAAGAAACTTCACAAAACTAAATTGATTTCAAAATAAAATCGTTAGAACCAAATTAAATATTTAATCTTCAAATTTACTCTTCAAAGAATTAACTAATGATTTGAAGGCTACTTGCGGTGAGGTCTTCTGTTACTACCATCTTCTATTCCCTCAGACATAATGCTCTTTCTTAGCATGAAATGAAATGTAACATTATTTTCGTTTCATTCTTTCATAATCTTCTATGTGAATCAGGCAGTTCCATTAACCAAAAGATAATAACAAAAAAGATTACTCAACAAACTGAATATGGACACTGTTCATTTTATTTTCAACTTCACAGTACTTTGAAATGCTACTAAATACACGGTTTGTACAAGGCAATATAAGACATGTACATAGGAATTTACTATTGTCATGTACTATTATTGTTGAAGATCAGGTTCACCACAAAAGGCGTCTGGTTCAAATGATCTTGCAGATTCATCATTGTAAACTCCAGGTATAACTCGAACTCCAGCTTCTTTTGATGTTAAGTAACGACCATTTTGGTCCCCATCAAGGTTTAGGAGGATAAGGGCACACACAAGTAACGATGTTGCAAGGCTCACTAGAGTAACTTTCAATCTGCTAAGTACTGGCTTGACCTTGAATATAACAAAAAGAAAATGATCAGCAAGTCAAATTATTATTATGCACCAAAATATTTGTGTTTGTTTGGTTTCAGTCTTCATTTCCTATTTTCGTTTAGTGTTTACAGACTATTTCCTTAAATAAAAATAGGAAATGAAGACAGAAATCAAATAGACTCTTCATGTTTTCAATTTGTTTTATGGTTTTTAGGATTTTGTGAATGAAACAGTAAAAACAAAAAATCCTTGATTCATGTTTTCAATATTTTCTTCATAAAACCCTAAATCCTAATAAACAGTAAACTAAAACTGGAAACGAGAACAGAAACCAAAGTAAATAAATATTGGGAACAAGAATAAAAACCAAACAGACGCATATTTATTCCTCTTGTTGACAATGTTAGGTTAGGTTGTTTGTAAAACATTATACATGATTAATGATATAAATGACAACAATTGTGTTGTGAAATAGAGCCAATATGTGAAGCAAAACACTCTTATCCCACATAGCACACAAGACAAACAGGAAAACTGCTAGTTTCAAATTGTGGTTGCAATTGCCTACAGAATAATTTTCATCCTAAGATTCAGGAAGATATACATAATAACATAAATCACCAGAACAGTAATATTGAAGAAAAAAAATCACTCAAGTACAAAGTCAACACTCAAATTACAGAATACATTAGCACATCTGGATGATAGACCCAAAATTTGTGCACAACCTACCTGCTTTTCTACAAGTGAGTGCTTGATTTATTTGAAAAAAAATATTTAGTTGACTAACATAAACAGATCTTTTGAGATTCACTGAAAATTAAGGCTGTTTCATGTTTTTCTGAAATCAAGGTTTTGCAGTCATCAAACTCATATTTGTCTACGGTTCAAGTCAAATAATTCCTAGATTTGACAAGGCATATTACCATGTGACATGGCTGTTTCAGTCACACAGTGATTCTAGCTCCATTACCAACATAATCTTGATGAAAACAACAATAAAAATTTAATTACAGTTGCCCAAAAGAAGGCAAGAATAAATAGTACTACTTGGCAATAACAGTGAAGTTATGAGTAAAAGTGGCAGAAGTTTCATAGAAAGCTTACAGAAAATGATCCCAAGAGTCTGTCCCGCGCCAAAACTTCAGCAGTCTTCACCCATATCTGTTCAGAAACATTACTTAATCCAGACAAAAACCTTGTTCACCCAGCCTCAAATATTCTAGCAACAACAAACAAATAAACCTTGTCCCACTATGAGGGCTTGACTACATGGTACAGACGATGTCATAGTGAGTGTTTGGGAACTTGTTATGTTTGGCAAAACAACAAAAGATAAGCAACAGCAGTATTTTGAAATTAAAGCTGTTTTATTATTAAAGAAAAGCATTTTGAATTTATGATTAAAAAAAAATTCTATGCTTTTACCAAATTGACCTTAACTTATAAATATTGTATAATATAAATGAATCATTACATATCCTTTTTAGTAATTTATCATACAAAAGCAATTTTTTTTTTCTTACAATCTAAACAAAACAGATTATCTTAAAACGACTTTTAAGTTGAAGTATCCAAACATAAATTTATTCTCATATAATCGATTATATAAAAAAAAAAATTATTAAAATAAGCGTTTATTGAAATAAGTTTAATTTTACAATTTTCCCAAACACGCCCATAGTGTCTTGTCATAGACCTTGTTCGCATTCGAATCATTAACCTCTAAATCTATTATAATATTCCAATATTTAAAAAAAAAAAGTGTGCATGCCATCCAAAATAAAATAAAGAGGACTCATATAGAGACATTTGCACCAAACCCACTTAAAGAAGGGCTACCCCATGCTTTTGAGGTTGTGTGTGGCCTTACAGTACCTACAATTTCAACATAAAGTCTGAATTTTGGATTTACCAAAAAGGTTGAAATAGTCACTCAAGTGAAGGGAGGGCCGTACTGAGGTTGTTTCCTAATGAGTTGCCAAGTGCCCTTTCATGTTTGCATCTTTTTGCACTTATATGAAGGCTTAGATCACCCTCATAAAGATCTTATCAACTATACTATTTAGCATTTCCAGGCGTTACCAACGTGAGATTGGTCAAGGTGGTAAGTGCCTAGGCCCTTATCTGGTTTGAGTCCTAAGAATGGAGAAAATCATCACCCGAGAGACCCCTACCCTCTTCAAAGACCTCAGTCAGGTCAAGTAAGATTAGTTAACTGGATTCAAATGTCGGTGGTTCAATCGAGGCCAAAAAAGGGTATTCCAGATGTTCCTAACACCAACTAAATAATCGACATTGCCGGAAGTTTGTAACTACAATTGTCACTATCTTGACAACTATTAAATTTTATTTTTCCAAATCAATAAATATTGGGTCTTAAGTCTTCACTTACTCTGGTACTTTCACTAGGACATGGCTCCAACAATGGCATCTCATAATTCATCTATGCATTTCTCAAGCAGCATCTTTTTCTCATAAGCCATTCCTCATTGTTTTTTATACAAATGAATTTGGAGAGCTAAGAGCAATATGTACTATTATGCTAAAATTTCTTCATTAGGACTTGAGGAAATTAGAACCTCTGGAAAAAAACAAGTAGAATTAACATAACACAAAGGAGACAATGGAACCTTCAAGCAAGCAATATTAAAATTTGCATGAAACAAACACAAAAAATTACACTGCACCAAAATTTTAGGTGGAAAAGATAAGAGCTTAATTCTTACAAAATTTTTGTGTAAACGTTGGTGACCCTCGCACCCATTATCTCAAAAGAAAACTACTTTTGCTATGCGACATCATATGATTGAATGACAATCGGTGCATCAACAAATACTTGCATGCTTATAAAACACATATTAGTGTCTACTCCATAAGCATTATCACCCATTAATTTCTAATATCTTGTATATTTTTTCAAACCCTTCAAATTCAAATCTATGGTTAATAATGCTAATGGAGCGCGCATACAAGTATTATAAGTATTTCTCTTGATACCACCGTACCTGACCATCATACCACCCGGTCTCCTCGTCTGCAGTATAAAAAAATATAATAAATGTCTTAAAACCATTGAATCTCTCACAGTAAATATCACAAAATAAAAGAAGGAAAAAAAAAAAACCAAAA
>QANU01023439.1:252376-297620 GCA_003254905.1 Nissolia schottii
CACTTGTTTGCAAAACTATTAATTATTTAGTTTTTGAATAAATTAAATAGTATTTATTTATTTTTAATCTAAAGTTGAACTTTAAGTGGAGTGAAAGACCCGTCTCATTCTAAGAGCAATGCATCTATGGTCTCGTGATTGGATAACAGTGTAAAATTTTTTACATTATCAGTAGATAGAAATTAAATTCTAAAAGTATTATAATAGAAATTTAAGATTGAAATATATTTTGAAAAATATAAATTTATAGAATTCAAATCATTTAAATTTTTTTCTTTAATATATAAATGTTTTCCTTTCTATTAATTTACTTATTATAAATGAAAATATGTCAAAATATTGCTAGGAAAGCAAATCAAAAGTATGCACATAATTATTAAGTTTTAAGTATTAATCTTTTATTATATTTTAAATAATTATAGATGTAGTTAAATTAAATTATTTACACTAAAATTAAATTAACTCAATTATAAATATAAGAAAAATAGTGAAACATAAATTAAATATTATTAATAAACATGAAATTTAAATAGTCCAAATAACGCATTTGTCTTAAATTTTTTATTTTTAAATACTTTTAAATTATAATTATTCTTTAATTTATATTTTTCTATTTAATTTTCTTCCAATATTATTATATATGATATTTCTCACATATATTTTTTAATTAATATTAATTATATTCATTTAAGTATATATTATTCTTTCCTTTCATCTTTCTCCGAAAAATTTCTTAATCACTCATTTTTTTAATAATTTAAAATTTATATATCTTTAATATATTTAAAAACAATAATAAAAATATACTTTTTTTTAGTAATAGCTTAAGATAAATCTTTTGTTGGCAAATATACTTAAGGTAGTTGAAATATTATTTCACTACTTGATGTCTTTAAGAAAAGAAGTTATTTAAATATGAGTAAAATTGAGTTCAACACTATCTAAAAATAAAAAATAAAAATTATTTAAAAAAATTCACTTAAAATATTAGAATAATTGCAATAACTTTTTTCAATTGAATTTATATATAAAATTGAGAAATTCATATAAATATTAAGTCAAAGAAGAAAATATTAATTATTATATTTAAAGTATAATTTCTTATATTTTAAATAATAAACAGTTATATTGGAATATTTTAATTTTTTTAATTTTAAAGTATTATTAGACCTTCAACCTTTGGTTAGAATTTATTAAGTGGAAATTTTTTTATGGAAGATTGTATGGTCAATACTTTCTTGTTAGTAGTACAAGAAAAATAAATCAAACTTTTAATTACATTAATTCATTGTGTTAATTAATTTTTAACGATATTCTGTATTTAAATAATTTAATTATTTTTTAAAAATTAATATATTTAGTTATATATTAAAGATTTATATACTAAGTAAAAGTTATAAAAACAGAGAATTAATTTATGTCAGGGCATCTACTTGAAATTATAATAGGTCTCCAGTCTCCTCACGAAAGATCTAGCTATATGGAAACTGCGATTCATGAAAACCATTAGATTAGCCTTCACGAAAGCAACATGTTGTAAAAAAGTACACTTTCGGGTCCAATGAAAAATAAAAGCCGAGTAAAGGGGGAAATACCTAAATGCTTTTTCCATTTTTTTTTTTCTTGTTGATGTTTCCAATTTTTTTTTCTTTTTTCTTTTTACATTTCCACAATAACCTGAAGAGATCAAATGTTTACAATTTCAAATAAGACCTCTACGGACAAAGAATAATTTTGTACTCTCTTTTTTTTCTTTTTTTTTTTCCTTCTTTAGGTTTCTTTACCTCTTCCCATTGGGGATTCTTCAATTGTACCTACAGCAACTAAACCTCCACTGCACTTAAGCAGTTACTTGGGAGGGTCAGCAATCCTTTCTGAACAGGTTGTGTCAACTCCCAACTTTGGACAGACAATTCCCACTTCAGCAATCTCTTGATAAAAAAAAACTGCAGCTGCTCTGGCTCTTTGAACCGACGAACAACTACATGTATTATTACAATAGCTATGTTATGGACAACATTTACTGTGTCGAGCTCACTTTTCCGGCAACCAGATGTTGAAGACGGGAAAGATGAGACATCAGCTGTGAGAATGATGGCCGCAAGTGTGGCTCCCTGCATCAAATTCAATCCAGCTAAATACTTAATAGAACAAACAACAAACACTAAAGATATATAATTATAATTGCATGGTCTATCATGAATCATGATAAGATAACATCAAATTATTTTCAAAATGATAATTTTAAGAGTTTAATTGATATGAACTATCATCCAAACAAATCATTTTATATACATGACTTTTCATGTACTGGTGACAGGGTCAACTATTTTTGTTTATGTGATAAGATTTGATTGGATGACATTGTAAATATTTTACACTCTCAGTGCATATCAATTAAACTCTAATTTTAAAGGAACGGGAGCATAGCAAAACTTTGATAGGTACACTCGTGGGAATCTGCCCTCAATTTTTGTAACATCAATATGGCCCCTTTCAAATATTCAGCTTTTCAGCTTTTCCAAGTATTGTGAATCCCCGCCCCTTTCAAATATTCAGCTTTTCAGCTTTTCCAAGTATTGTGAATCCCCTGGTCCATATTGTACTGCCATGAAAGGAACCGTGAACGCGGATGCTATATGTATTGCAGAATGCTAAAGCAGCAATCAGAAAACACAAGTGAAGAACTAGAACTTAATCAGAAAACACAAGTGAAGAACTAGAACTTACATTTGCCAGCAATCACGTATGATTTGTGCTACTAGCGGATTGACATCATCTGGAATTTCAAGCCGTTTATTTTGAAATCCAACAGCTCCAACAACCTGCATTGGGTTCAAACCTTTCCATGGAATTTTCATGGTTACCAATTCCCACAAAATGACACCAAAACTATACACATCACACCTGCAAGAAAAATTTAACCATTACATCTTGATATTTTATACCCCTCTTCAGCATGAAGCTGACTTAACTTACTTCTCATTGGCTGGCTCATTTCTCAAGACTTCTGGAGCCATCCACTCAGGCTGCAGGAAAAAGGTATATTTAAGTGGTTCAGTAATTGTAATTTATGTCAAATATGAATGCATTAAGATGTAATCAAAGAATTTCAAAAGAGTCTCTCTGAAGATTTACCGTTCCAGCACAAGATTTCGATGATAAATAAGTATGGTGCTTCATCCGGGAGAGACCAAAATCACAGACCTGTGAAAAAACAAACATGATAGAGAGAAAAAAAATAATTTATCTGTTTTTAGTTGTATGCAAAAGCTTTTTAGGAATGTGAAACAAATGTAAAGCCATGGCAATGCAAAGAAGGCATGGGCATTCATTTTGCATTCAATCTTTAATAGGAAGGAATGTTGAAAGTCATCAATGTACAAGAGTTCTATGTCCATCACTTGCAGGAGTTAAAAGTACAAGTAAATTATTTAGAGATTTTCACTTAAGAGACCCTGCAACTGAAGAGAGTCATTTGGTTGCAATGCAGAATAAATTTGTTAATGATAGAGATTGAACATATTCCCATGTATTGTCTTTCCTTATAATAACTCTTTCACAATCAAGCACAATCAAAGATTTTCAATCTAGTTGTATTTATCGCTTTGCCTTCCTTTTATTTTCAGCTTTCTGAAGCAAATTCCCAAGGTAAAGAAGTAATGTATGAATACCTTAACAACCCAATGCTTGTCGACAAGAAGATTTGGAGACTTTAAATCTCGATGGACAATGGGAGGATTGCTCGTGTGCAGGTAATTCATTCCCTTAGCCTGATCAGTGTACAATAAATTCACATTAAATAGAGAAAAACAAGAAACTATATATAAAGTTAAAAATGAGGACACATTGGGTTTGTGGTGAGAATAGGGCGACCCTCAACTTTGGAGGTCTTTTTGATGGTTCAGTGGTATAAAGGGCCTGCCTAACAATAACAAGGAACCTAATCATGTGGCAGTGTACTGGTTTTATAGGTTGGAAAGGAAAGCTCACATTTTACGGAAGCCTCTGTGCCTCTAAACTACTTTGGGTAGGATTATATTTACGACCTCCCTTTGGTATTGTCAACTCATGGTTATCTCAAGGGGGTTCTCACTGAAATGCAAAAGGATTGGACATCCTTTCTGTTCATGAGCCTTTACTCTATATATGTTCTTTTTTCTTTTCTTTTTTTTTCTTGTATCAACATTTTCCTCTCTTCATAATAAAAAAAGTTCCTTTTACTGCCACCTAAAAAAAATTGAGGATAAATATTTTCAACTCATACCACATCAAGAGCCATACGCAATCGCCTCTTCTCATCAAGTTCAATATTGGGACGATGTAATAGCCTATATAAACTTCCTCTGCATGCCAAAAGAGACATCAATGTAATGAGCAAAACAATAGTATAGAGAAATCAATTAATCAACTGATTTGGTAATTCATGAAGCCAGGAGAAGAATAGTCCATATTTGCCTCCTTCATGCAACCTCTCAACCATGGTAATTTTNAAAACTAACCTTGGAAGAAACTCTGTCAAGATAGAGAAATGTGGGGGGCGAGTAATTGCTCCCATGAAGAGCACAACATTAGGATGCCGCAGCCTTAACATGATCTCAACCTGCAAAAAGCAATGTATTGGTATGAATGTTATGTGTGCATATGCATTATACATTTTCGTATAACGACAGTTGCTTACTTCTGATTTGAACTGAGCTAGTGCATCACCAGAGAAATCTTGGTCTAGCAACTTCTTCACGGCAACTTCCTGCCATGCCAACCAATTCATGAAAAATTACCAAAATCAATACACAAAAATACAAAAATCTTGGTCTAGCAGGTTCTGTACCATGAGATCTTCACATGGACACAGACAACTATATTTCAAAAACATAAGCTAATGGCCCAAAAAAATAATTTATATGACAAGAACAACTCGGAATAAACGAAATGGCTCTATATGTGCCCATTTGTGGAACATAAAAAGTCAATCTGCATATTCATCCATATTTTATTGTCTAATAAACCACCATCAGAATATCTAAAGAGCTATACAGAAAGAAGCTACAAGTTCAAAGGATCTACTTTGCTGGTACCTCTCACACACTCCCTTCCAAATCTGAATATAGATAGATCTTGGTTTCAAAAATAGCTGAGTTTATTTCACTTCAGAAAGTACTATTGCCATTTTACACCTTTTTAAACCGTTTTACGAGAATGTAAGTGCGTTTCACCATATATTTTCGAATTCTTTCTTCACAAAATTACTCGTGCAACAGACTCAAACGTGAGTAATTGAAAACAAGGCAAGTTAAATATGTGACTATCAAAATATGACATGAAACGAGATACTTGACATTGCAGAAGAAAAATATAACTAAAATTACAATCATGCATTTTAAAAATCTTACATAAATAAGTAATCTGGGAGTTATCTGAAGAAGTTCCAATTGTGTAACTCCTTTATTTAAAGAATATTAAATCAAACCATACAATAAGAAACCATTGATGTACTGAAGACAGCGGCAAGAAAGTACAGGTGGACTTACAGTGCCATTGTGATCAGCACGGTAAACTTCACCATAAGAACCTACAAGAAATCAGGATGATTTTAAAGTTGCAAGATTACATCATATTCATAGATACAGGAACCAAATTTTCAACCAGCGTGTACAAGATTTCTCAATAAAATCTATTATTTTAAATAGCAATGTCTAAAATTCCAATTCTAATTGATGTTCAAAGCTATTAATAAGTTGCCAATTATCTAATTAAAGATCTTTCTATATCTAAATTCACAAATCATTATGTTTTCATATAACTTGAAATCCAAATGTCACATTTTTTTGGGCACATGGAACGTCAATCTAAAGCAGGGAAACACACTTACCAATTCCGATTCGCTCGCCAATACAAAGATCCTCCCACTGAATTTCCCATTCTGTCCCTTCTCCTAGGACTGAGTTAACTTTCTTGCTTTTACCATCACGTAGGATATAATCTCCATTGACCGTCTCATTTATTTGAATGCCTGAATCTGTCCCCAATTCAATGTTATTAAAAGACGCTCCAACCTTATTTGTAAGACTGTTTTCTTCATCATCATCACAGAAACAGCCAATTCTATTATGTCTTTTGCAAGAAACAGCTCCCTTGGGCTCAGAAGATTCAGGGAATTTTTCTTTATACATCTTATGTGGATTGACATCAACCGAACCAATACTTAATGCATTAGATAGAGAAGCAATTACAAACCCCTTCCTTGTATCATCACTCTGTGAAGAGTTATAAAATCTCATGGCATCTGTATCTAATTCTTTTTGCTGTTCAACTACTCGGTCAGCAGATAGGCATAACTCAGTATCACTTGCAAAGCCTATCCCTTGAGAGGGTATGAGAGACTTCTCATAGCTTAATAACAACCTATTTGGGTCTGCTTGAACAGCATTAACAACTTTTCTATTTACTTTATTTCCACCCATATCTTGAGGATTTATATCTGAAAAAAGATCAGGAGGAGGTAAAGCACCACTCTCTAATAGAACTGTGTGCAGTTTTTGAGCAAATTCTGGGTTCTTTGCTGCACTGAGGACATACTTGGAGACATTATTTACACGCATCTTTTCGGCAGGTGATGGTTCTGTACGTCCAAATTTCTCTGATTCATTTACTTCGACACGATGTATTTTATCTGGTTTTGTTTGACTGCCCATATCCAGTAATTCTTCTGGCTGGATCCTCCCCAGTGTTGAAATCTTACCAAGATCAGAGGAGATTCCCAGCATTCCAGTGCCACCATCAAACATTGAATGTTCGTCGTTAGGTAGTCCTACAATCTCTGCACAACCCCTAACAGCAAAGCTGTAGTTTTGGAGCTGACTACTGGGTACCTCAGCAGGAATAAGAGTGCCAGGAGCACCCATCAAATCAATAATGTATTCACTGCATCAGTTCAACAAATCAGTACCAGTATGTGAAATTGTTCCAACATAATACAAGAACAGCACTGTTAGTTTTATTAAAAAACAATGTGCCTAATATGATAGGAGCATAATGCTAAATGATATAAAGATAAACTGTTGGTGGTCAAATATTTTTTGAAAGAAAGTTCAAATAGAGCAACATGAAATTACTAGAGCATCAAAATAAGCATAAATTGTTATTAATGTACAGCAATAATCTACCAACCAGTGCAATGCATGAAACAACTGTTCCCTCAACCTAAATCACATCCACTAGAAGATCTGATACGTTAACTAATTAACTTCATAAAGGTGGACTAACTTCTCCATCGAGATGGAGAGGCAGTGTTTTGCAAGACATCAAAAATACAAAATGAAAAAATGTCAAATAAAATTTCTTTCGGAAGTCCTGCCCCTGGACCAACGTGATGATGAAGTAATATAGTTTCTAGGTTAATAGAACACATTCCAATCAGCATCAATTACATCAGAGGCTGACTAAAAGTGTTCATTGAATTAAGTTTCCTTAGAAGCAATATTAAAAAAGATACCATAAGAATAAGATAAGATAGATACCTTCCATCATCAGCTTTAATTAAATTCACAGCCCCATCATCAGTTCCTGTGTAATAGCTCCCTTTGACCAGCATGCAGGGAATGTTAATCCTATCAGCTAGTACCTAAGCACCAGAAAAATGAAATTAGCTTTAGCTGAAATCAAAGTTGCATTAGCGTGACCAATTTCAAATTGATGGTAACATCTATACTACTAATAAAGGGGTTGCAACACTTTAACTGCTCCCCTTGGTTACATTTTTTTCCCCCTAATTTGACCTTTTCAAATGATTTGATTTACAAACTTCTTTTAAACTCACATGTAAAAACTGAAACGGGAAGTTATATAACCAACAACTATAACTGGTGTTAACCTCAAATAAAAAATGCTATCCATACGTTGTAAAGGTTTGCAGGCATAAAGTGCCTGCATCCCCACTAGTATAAGTAAATGCTTTCTGTTAGAGACAACGGAATTTCATTTTAGAGTATTGCATATTGCCTGGATAATATATAGACTTAGATATATGAATTCTACCGATTTGGTGGCTTTATGTTCTTCAGGTTGTCACAATGATACAATCACACCACATGCATGATCCATTTTTAACAGCAATGTGTCAAACCAAACAAATAAAATGGGCCATAAAATTCCACAATCAAAAAGGTGTTTTCCACATACAATTGGGTGACAATTAGAAATCGACCACAATCAGTTGTTTAACATTTTAAGATTTAATAAGCAAATCTCCTTGCTTAAACAATTGAGAGAATCTTACCTTAAAAAGGAGGGCTCGGTGACGTGAAAGTCCAACATCAAGACAACCAAGGGGGAGAGCAATGGTTCTTAAAGAATCTTGAAGCTCACGACTCCTCATAGCCCAACTTTTTGTGATTTTTTCAGCACTTCCAACCGGCCCACCCATTCTATCAACAATAACATCAGCAAGTTTCTGAAGTACGCCACTCAACATTAGTCCTAGTTCAGAAACAAAACACTCATTGAATAAAGCACAGGCTTTTTCTTCAAGCTGCTTCAGCTGAGTATCAATAATGCGGTTCACCAAAATCACTTCACAATCAACATTTCCTGAGACGGGTGTAGTTTGCAGATCCACCAATAACGGCATCTTCCCTCGTTCAATCAAATTTGAGGTTATGCCATAAACATCATAAAATCCATCCATCACCTTTTCGTCATAACCAATGACATTATAATTCTGCCAGAAATGAAACACAAACTGTGGTTAATAGTTACAAACCATATTTCTATGAAAATTGATAGATTCTTTTACCCGGAAAACACACCATCATCGACACCTTCAAAACTCCAAAATTAGCAAGATGCCGAAGTTAATGGAACATTCAAAACAGATAAAAATCCTTAAATATGCCTTTTCTGGTTTTGGACAGTGTCTCATTGAATACCATCAGTTATCATAAAAAAAAGAAAACCCTAAGTGTAATTCATTAATTCTGACATTAAATTGTGGTATCATCATAAATAGAAAAGCCAAACTAAAATTCATTAACACCAACATTAAATTGTGATCTGCAATGCAATATAGCAGTTTTGGCAAACTCCGCAACCATATAGCAAATCACAATGGCACCCCCATCAGCCAATATTTTTTACAATTTCATTGAATGCAGCGCAACCTCATCCACGAGTGTAATTTAGAACCACAAATGGAATTGGCCATAAAAACAAAAACAAAAACAAAAACGAAAAATAGACCCACAGCATTAATTAACGCCAGTAAACTTCACCCCAAGCAAAAAAATAGCCATATAACACATATATAACAAATGTACAACCCCTAATACTCACTCTGATTAATGCATATATCCAGAAGAATTACAATCATAGGAACGTAAACAGATAAGCCCCCAAATTAATCCCCCAACAAATTTAACGTTGACCACATTGGTCTCAAGGAAGGAGAAAAAAACAAAAAGGTTACAGACCCTAATCATTACAATCACCAGCCATATAAATCCTTTCTACGAACTAATATGTTCAATATCTAAGAATTCATTTTTCTAATCAGTGATGCAACACAGTTAGAATGGTGCCAGAAAAAACCTTTCCCACAACACACGTGACAAATTCTGAGTGAAAAAGGCTACGGAAATCATGGGTGAATTAAAAGTTATGAGTTGTACATTCCCAGCTCTTGCCACATAATTCGTACAAATCAAATTCCGCCAGAAATCCCGGTCACTTTGGCAGTTTAATATCTTTTCCCAATAAACAGACCAATGTGGCTAGCGTTGAATTTAATAGGGATCAATTTATGAATGTAAATGAGTTATTTTGGGAAGTGAAAACAAAACACACAGAGAGGGAGAGACAGATACCCAATAACGAAGGGACTGAAACTGAACGAGTGCTTGTGTGTCAGAGACAGAAGCTTCGTAACCGAGGCTGATCTGTTTGGCGGCATCGATCTGCGCCGATTCGGGGTCCTTGTTGGCATCGGGATCGGAAGCGCTGATCGCGAGCGCCAATTGCATCTGAAACTCTTCCTCCTCCAAGAGACCGAAATCGGCGGCGACGGCGTTTTCGCCGTTGCCGCCGCTGTTAGGGTTTGGATCCGCGACGGTCGGAGTGGGCGAGGGAAGGGCGGAGGAAGAAGCGGAAGAAGACGGAGGCGGAGCGAGCACCGGCGTCACCGGGTGGTGGTGGTGGTGATGGTGGTTGATGGCGGCGGCGGGGGCGCCACCGATGTGAAGCTTTCGGAGGAGGTGCTTCATTTTGGGCATTGATCGGGATCAGGATCATGAACCACGCAGGTGCGGCGTACTGTGGAGATTTGAATAAGAGAATTATTATTATTATTATTTGTGTTGGGTTTTCGTGAAGAAGCAGTGAAGTTTCTGAAGTTGAAGTTGGAAGAAGAGGAAGGGAGCACTTAAATTAACCGCTCACGGTTCACACACACACACACCTCCCTCGTTCATTCATTCATTCGTTCACATTCCCTCCAATGCTCTCACTCTGTCTTCTCTAGCACAAGCTTTTTATTTTATTATTTTATCTTGTTTTTTCACGTGCCTTTTTCTCTTTTTAAAGTAAGGTAAACTATTATTTTATTATTAGGTTAATTGTTTACTTTTCGTATCTATACCACTACTATTTAGAAATTTATTAAATTTAAATTAATTAATTTAGATTTTATTTTGGTCCAAATTACTTAATTTATTTTAATCTTAGATGTATGCCTACGTATCTGCATCTACCCAAATACATTGAAACAAGGTAACATCTATTAAATGTGCCAACAGAGTCAAACCAATAATTTTATGAAATGAAAAATCAGACCGGACATCGAAGCGATCAAGATAAGAGTTTATAGGTTCAATTAACGTTGAATAAAAATATATATTTTATTATTTATATGTATATATATGATTAATTATAAATTATATAATAAATAAAAATTCTTTTTTATATAATATTTGTACATTATTAGTGTTGCGAAAGTATGTTTGTCAACAAAATATATAAGTATTACAACAACGTAAAAAAAGAAATTTGAAAAATATTATAATTTTTAAAAGAAAAATAGAGAGAACCAGTTTAATTTTGATTGGTCCGGTTTGCCAGTTTTGACCGGTTCTCTAGATAGACGATTTTTGGGAGCAAACCATACCAATCAAGGGTTTGATTCCTAGTTCAACTAGTGTTTAGGGTCCAGTTTTCAAAACCATGGAAATGTATATAAGCCAAGAGTTAGTATCTTAAGTGATATCTTCCTTGTTCAGTGTCAATAGGTAACTTAAAGTAGTTATGATCGACTTTTACTGGCAAACATATAATGTATTCAAACAAAAAATATATCTATTTTCGAGGATTTTTTTTTTTGTGAAATGAGTAAAGTTAGGAAAATTTAACTCATCAATCTATTTATTAACCTATCTTCTTTTATGAATAACATTAGTATTTTTAGGGACAAAAGAAGAAGAAAAATGTCAAGTGTCAGTCATAAAATTGTGTAGATTGATAAGTAAGTTGATGAGTTAAGTTACTCAAGCATTTTTTATATGAAATAGAGGTAAAATATATTATGTATTTATTTCATTAAAAATAGTGTTGATAGACCAAACTGCAAAATATAAGAATTAGGGATTCTACTCCAACCACCAAATGACATTTTTCAAATAAATGAGTTTAATTATTATGCGCTTTGTAATCTAATCAAATAATTTCATATGCAAGACTTGTCAAGTGGTGAGTGATAAGAGTTAATTATTTTTAATGTGACAACATCTGATTGGATGGGTGTAAAAATGTTTTACCCTATTGGTGAATATTAATTAAAATCATTACAATTATTTGTAATTTGTTATTGTTTGTGATTTTATTTCTCTTTTTGAATTTTTATTTCTATATATCCTTCCTATTTTTCATGACTTTATTTTTTTACCATCTTATGAATTAGTTATTTATTTTCTAAATATTTCTAATATGATATTTTTTTATGGGAATTTTCCTAATATAATATTGGGTCAAAGTTTAAAGATATCAATAGTTATTATAATTAAATATAAATACTGCTTTGAAAATTTATTAAAATACTAATAAATTGAATCGAAAACTATTTTATAAAAATTACAAATAAAGAAAAATAATTATATAAAAAAATATATAAGTTAAATATATATATTAAAATGTGTATAAATATTTCCAACAAAAGGTCAATTAAACAATTATTAAGTTTTAATATAATTATTTTATTATATTTTAATATAATATAATTATAATTGCACTAATTTATTTTGTGATAAGTAACATTTAATAAATATTTAAATATTTTGACAATAATTAAATATTTTGACAATATTTTTAAAATACTAATTTATCAAGTAAAAATTGTAATAGCAAAAATTTAATTAATATATGGAGTAAGGCATAGGATAAATAACTAGTTAAAAGTAATATGTGTGTATATATACACATATGTACGTGTGTGTATATATATATATATATATATATATATATTTGATCGGTAAATACGTTAGTGCCTATTAAACTGCTAGTAATTATAAGTTTAGCTTATTTAAACTATTTGTAAAACTAATTATAACTATTTAGTTATGAAGAAATTTAAGCTAAAGTGTTGTTTTATTTTTGTACATTTTGTAAGTATTAAGATTCTCTCCTTTTTAAAATAGGAATGAAAGAATTATGTTAGGTTTTAAATGTGAGTGTATAAAAGTTCGACATTGGTTAGTGATGGACTAAGTGGATTATATATAAGTGGGAGGACCCCATAGATTCATTGCCTTAAGATTTTTGGTCAAGATACGATGTCTAGTTTATTTGTGTTGATTTTGACTTAATCCATCGGTCTTGAGCTCCTAATTTTGGATACCTCCTCCCTAATAAGTGGTATAAGAGAAGGATACATAGACTCAAAATGTGGTGTCTCACCTGCTTGTGTGATTCCTCGCTTAGCCCATCGGTGTTGATCTCCACGATTTTGAGCTCTCCCTTCCTAACAAGTTATCTTCTAATCTCCAGTATTCATTAGAAGGTAGTGAACCATATTAATACGAGATGAACATATAAATGAATGGTCAGAATGTGAACATATAACCCTCTTAATTTTATTTTAAAAAGGAGAGGATGCAGATCACATTTCACAAAAAGTGCTATTACATATTTTCAATTATCAAAAAATTGAGTTATTGAGGAAAGAGCGATGAAGCACATTTTGATCATGCGATGGAGAAGATGCAGACTCATTTGGCTAATTGAAAAGGTAGACCGCTTAGCAGAGTTGGGCGTCATTGTTTGGTCCATTCACTTTAAAATTTGTCCCAATATACACAATGTCGGCTCAATGGATTACATCTAGTATTTGTTGCAAGATGATTAGCATAGCCAGAAACTTTCATTAGAAAGAGACAAATGAAGGACGTGCTCGTAATCTAATTGGATGGGATACTATAACAAATCCTAAGAACTGTGGTGGGCATGGTTTGAAGGACACTAGGATGATGAATTCAGCTTTGTTAGAGCATGTATTGCACCTTGGCTTCTCTTCGTGAAGGTTTTGTTGTTGGTCTTGGCAGTGAGGAGTCCACCTTTTAGCACTCAAATTTGCTGGGGTTTGGACATCTTTGCAATGAGGTGCCTTTTGTTCATATTTTTCCATATCGATAAACTTATGAGTGATATTTAGCAAAGAGGTCGGTGGAATTGGTGTCTCTAGCAACGGGTCTTCCTGAGAATGGTCCATCAAGGATTTTGGCTGCACAAGGACCCCTCTCTTCTGTTGTCGAAATTAATTTTATATAGTATTTTAGCAACAAAAAAAAATCAGAGCCAAAACAAAAAACAAAGATCATATTAGGGGACAACAAACCCGAACCGAACAACAACAAATAAATAAGACAGGTATGAATTAAAACATTATACCACAAATCGTGTTAGACATTGTCCTTTTATTTTTGCCCTACCCAGAGTTATGCTCGATGGAAAAACATCGATTGAAACCCCTCCAAGATAAGATGTGGCTCTTCTCAGCAACTCGTCCACACGGAGTTGTTGACACACTGAACAACAAAGCCTCGTTCCAAAACTCAGAAGGAGTAGCGGAGGTAGTGGGGAAGCTCCTCAACAGCTTGTGTAATTGTGAGGAAAAAATGAAGATGAACAGTACCAGGGGAGAGCAAAATCGTGAAGAAGAATAAGAGGAAAAGACATAAATGATATTGTTAGTTTTTGGTCTCAATGGGTTGCCAATGAATAGGTCAAAGGTTGCTTAATAATTAAGTCAATCCCAATGGCCATAAAAGCCCAAACGACTAGCGAGTAATGATCACAAAGACCAATTTAGTGACCCAACAAAATATCTCTAACAATTATATTGTATTTTGGGCCAAAAAAGAAAGTTGAAAAACAAAAATCCCATTAGACCAACACACGAGTGATGAGATGAGACGGGGCGAGGGCGGTGCGCATATGTGTGATGGACAAGGTCCAAGTCTGCATTCCTATCCCAATACCAAAACATTTAATAGTAAACCAAGTTTACTTATAAAGGCTTCCATGAAACTTTCTTCAACCAATGTGGGACTTTGATTTTCATCAAAACACATAGACTAGGTTTGAAACATTCTTCAAAGACCCAATTTTTCTATGGCTTTGTCGTGTTAAAATGATTATCATTGTTTAATTTAATGAATTTTGTTGTTGTTAATTTAAATTATGTTATTATTATGCTCTAAAATAATTATTTTTTGTAGTTGACACTTATATTTTGTATACATAATACTTTTTAAAAAGTAACGGATATGGTATGATTACGGTTTAGATATTATTCTATGGGTAGGGTTAGGGTTTTCATTTGTAAAACACACGGGTAAAGTAAGCTAAGATTTTTCTTAATTCAATAAGTTGATGGTAGGGTTTGAGTTGAGTTAAAACACTACTCAACCCTATCCATTGTAACCACAAACATTCATGTTGAGACCCACTTTTGGCAACGGTGAAGTGATCGCTTTGTAGAACATTATTCCACATATTTGGGACCGTCTAAAGAGGTTGTGACGTTTGTCATTTGGAGAAATTGGATTACAAGAAACAACAGAGTATTTAATGACAAGCTAACTCCTGCACATGAAATTATCTCCCTGAGCTTGTCTCTTGCTAATAAGAGACATAACAAGACCCTCTCTGTATTTTCTGAGATGTCCCTCTATTCTCTAGTGCTGCCCTCGAGATCCTATTGTAATGATTCTTATTGCAATAAAATTTATATCTTCGATTTATTAAAAAAAAAAAGGAAGAGAAACTGACATGTTTCTAATTATCTCAATAATTATGTTGATTAATTATAAATTTATTTTTCATTGATAAGTTTGTTGTACAAATAATTTATAGTTACTAAAATAATTTTTTATATCCATTATTTATGCTCCATATCTTAAGAATATCTATACTGTGAAAAAAAATTGCACATCAACGATTGAATACATGAGGGTTTTTTTCTTTCCCTTTCAAAAAGACAAACACTACATAAATATAAATTCTACATTAATAATCTGCGTTGTTTTTAATGTCATGCAATTAAAAAACAAGGAAAAAGAGTAAATAAAAGTCACACTACGACTTCAATTTTGTCCGCCAAAACGCAGTCATGGCCCAATGAAGAGAGGAAAAAAAATCATGTCAAAATGTTGTTACATGCAAAAAGTAAAAATGTCTTTTACTTATAACCAAAAAAAATTAAAAATAAAAACTTGTTGCTCTAGGTTGCAGCACAAGAGCTTCATTGGTCAAAAGCTAACTAACCTATTGTACAAAAGTTTTATCAGTCCACACTCCACAGGTTAGGCCCATATCCGTTAATTGATAACACTTGATTAGTTAATTATTATTTTTTTAAATAGAAAGGAAGTTAAGGATAATAGATGAGAAAATGGGAAACAAAATGACTTGATAAATTGAGTAAACCTTCAAATTTGTTCCTAATGTTGGAAGCATTGGTCAAGTCCTCCTCGAACTTGAAAAAATCCATCGGCTAGTTAGCATCTGTACATTAAATCCATCCTCGGTTGTTGACACCATGGGCGATTTTGATATACAAATGTCAACTTTGGAAACAAATTTATTATTTTTCTAAGCTTAGGAATGAACTTGACTGACATTGAGAACGAATTTGAAGGTTTGGTCAGGATGAATCTATAGTGTTGTGATCTCGTGCAAAAAAAAAAATGTAGTCAAAATTGCATAAGCTATATTTATCCAAATTCATCATAGACTAAAAGAGACAGAGGAGGATGATGCAACTCAACCTCTAAACAAGGCAATTGACACAAAGCTTCAAGAAATCAAGATTTGAACTCAAATTTCCTGCTTCTTCCTTTTATGCTTCTTATGTTTGTTATGCTTCTCACTTCCTGCATGATCCCCAACAGAACCATTAACAGTCTGAGTTGATTTTTCATCACCCACATCATCAATCTTTTCAAGCCGTCGCCTCTTGAACTTGTTCTTTGATAGCGCACTCCCATCATGGCTCAGCTCCTGATTAGTCGCAGCACTGCTAACAGAATTTTCCACCGTTCTCCCACTGTCATCATGACCCTCTTCTGTTCTCTTCCGCTTGTGCTTCTTCTTATGAGAGTGCGAAGATTCAAGCTCCTTGTGGAGCTGGTTCAGCTCGTTGAAAGCAACCGAGGCCCTGTGGAGATAAGCGCTGATGACATGTGATGCACCGTTCTCAACAGAGACAAACTTGGAGAGGATTTTTGCCGCTTTCGAAAACGAAACTGGCTTCAACGAAACACATTTTCCAGTAACTGTCTTCATCTTCCTACCCTTTTAGCCTTCACTCACTATGCAACAAAAACAAGGTTAGCAAGTTGCACATTGTTACAGTACCATGAACCAAAGTTACCAAACTGAACAAAATGTTCAAAAAAAAAAAAAATCACAACTTTGTCATTCAGAAACAACCAATTTGGCAAAAATTCACCGAGTCAATAAATATGCAACCAAAGATTAAATCTTAAAGAATCCGAATATCTAATCTCTAATTGAAAACCTGGTTCAAAAACAAACATTTGGTGAAAACCCAGCACGTGGAACTAAATATGTAGCCAAAAATTAATTAAATCCAAAAAATTAAATCTTCAAAAACCCTAAAAAAAGCCACCTTTTTAATTGGTAAATTCCACCAATAAATTCCCTGATAGCAAAATTGTGAAGCTGAACAGAAAAAGAAATGGCAAATACCTTGAAAAATCAAGAATTGAAACTTAGAAAAAGCTTAGAAAAAGCAATAGAATAGGGGTGTTCATGGGCCGGGTTGGGCGTTGACCTATACCCGAACCAGGCTCTATATTTAGACCGGGCCAATTTTGAGGACCCAGACCCGACCCTAAACCCAATAGGCCCGATCATCTTCGGGTTGAGTTATAACCCGGGTTTAGACCGAGCCAAAGTGGGCCAAAACGTTTTGATTGCAGCAGAAATTCAGATTGCAGATTGCAGAAATTGAAAGCATGCAAAAGAATAAAAATTCAGCCCAATGAGACAAACTGGCTTCACTAAATAAATACCAAAGCAGGCACATAATCAGTGTATTGATGCTTTCCTATTTGGGAAAACATGCAGAATGACATTCCATAAGAAACATACGAGATACAATCAGGGCATTAAGATGAATATATCCAAACTCGGAATTTATCAGGCAAAACTCTATTTACTGGTGATAAATCACAGCCTAATGTCAATGCCTACATTTTGCAACAAAACAAGCACAATGTACAATGCATAGCAGTCATCTACTCTAATAGCTTCCAGCTTAACTTGTTAGAACTTCGAGGAAAGCTATCCTCAATCATATAGGTCATTATAAAAAGGATTCTATGCCTACACCAGTTTATGGGTACACAAGCATTGCTAAGGAGTAAGGATTAACTTAATAGAGTGCATGACCATAAATTTTAGTACATAAAAAATTATCCATCCCCAAATGGAATGACTATCAGCAGATAATTGAAATTCACTTGCAAATATAACTGCCTAAGTTTCATTAAAATAAATAAACAAGCTGGACTGGTGTAAGGTTTATTACTAATACAGTTGGAATGGAAGCACCACAGTTTAAAATAACACAGTCAAGATACATCAAAAAATCATGCTACCAAGATGAGATGCAAAATAAAACACCACCACCACCCGAAATGGAGTGATCTTAAAGATCTAGCAAAATTATTCGGAAATGGTAAGTCTAGTATAAACCACAGCTAACCTCATATCCAAGCAATCATTGATCATCACTCATCAGAATGTTCATCCAAAAATGACGAAGAAAAAAGGGAAACAAAAAAAAAAAGCAATCAAATTACACTGAAACAGTGGCTTACCAAGGGACGAAGAGTGCGCGGCGAGGCGCGGGAGGCTAGGCGAGGCGAGGCGAGGGTTCTGAACTCGAGTTTCTGAAATGAAAATTGAGAAAAGTGAGATGAGGGCTAGTGAGTGGGCTAGTGAGATGAGGGCTAATTGAGACAAGCCACTGAAGAAAGACATTTGGGCTGCTTAATAAAATTGGGTTTAGAAAAAAAAAATTGGGCTGAAAGACATGGAAAAAATATTGGACCAGAACTGCAGAACCTATGGGGAATGAATTGTAATTAAGGAAAAAAAAATAAAAAAATATATAATAGTATAATATACGGCCGCCAGACCAGGTGGCCTAAGACTATACCCAATCGGATTTTTTACCTTAGGGTGTTTTTGAAATCGGGCCCGTTAAAATCGGCCCAAACACACCGAGTTATGACACCCAACACATGCACCAGAGACGAGTCGAACCTAGCGATAGAAAAATCACCAATAGAAACTTAGAAAGACTTGAAAAACAAAAATCAAGAAATCCAGCCACAAATAGCTTAAGAGAATGGACACGATGGATTTCAGAACATAGTGGAAACTGCGTTAACAAACAGAAAGATTTACATAAAGGGCTGTGGAAGAGAAGGCCTACCGATGGAGAAGACGATGTACGCGGCGAGGACTGGCGGTGCCGCCGAACTTGCAGAGATGGCAGCGGCCGACAGAGTTGCAGAGATGATGAAGAAGGTTAGCTTCTTTGAGTTTGAGATGATGAGTGTGTTTCTGATCATTCAATTTGGGTATTAGGGTTTTGTTTCTCTGCACCCACATGGCGGATAGATGTTAATTGGTTATTTATATTAAATAATGTAGAGAAAGACATGAATAGCCTTCAGTTAAACTGCTTAAAGTAACCTTTAACATGTAAATGACAGCTCTCCTTAGGTAGGAACAGGGGCGCCGAACGGGTCATATCAAAATTATGTCTCTTTTTAAGATTTAGTTTGTTTATGGATCAATCCGCGAGCTTAAATGGGTCAGCTCGTCAGTCCATTTTTTTTATTTTTTAAATTTTAATATATTTTTTATGGTTTTAAATACAAATTTGTGAATAAGTATGCGCGATCATTTTGAACTATTTTTTATCGTCTATCTATTGATTAATCGGAAAGAAATAGTTTAAAACTTTTATGGATCAAAAGCACAATTAGAACTTTTTCTCGAAGATTGATCAATAATAAATAAGGTTTGAAACTATATATCAACTTGTAAGGCTTAGATACTCATTGAAGGAATGAAATGTAAAATTTATCAATATCTATGTCATAGCACTTCAGCAATATAAATATAGTTAAGTAGTTAAGCATAACACATAGTTAAACATGCTTAATTATAAGTCCAAATAGTTAAACTCTAAGCTCTTAAACTCCAAAATAAAATTTAGAGTCTAAAATGAAACTTTTAAAATTTTGATATTTTTAAAATTAAAAAAAAATTTACGGGCTGGCTCATTTAGTCCACAGCTAAAACGGGTCGCACTATTTTTTTTTTTTCAAATTTTCGCAGGCTTATTTTTTTGCGCGTACCAGATTCATTTTGACAGCCCTAAGTAGGAATGGAAAAAAACCCTAACACGTGGAGACCTCGCGGGAATTCCCCGAAAATAAAATTCCCAGGGACGGAGATGGGAACTAAAATTTCCCAGAGAGATTCAAGGACGAGGATGAAGATCATACTCCCAGCCTCGCAGAACCTGATATAGATGAAAAGTCTAAAATATTCTTACTTAATATTTAAAAAATCTATATAATCCTATACTTTTGTGATATTTTACATTTATTTTTAATTAAAAAAAGAAAGAAAAAAAAAACCTAAATCTCTCACACAATCTCTCAGACTCTCGCTAACGGACGGCACTCTTTCGTCCTCTCTATTTTTGTTATTTGTGTTGCTGCTGGTGCTGAAATTGTGGTTGCATTGGATTGTTTTGTGTGGATTTGTTCTTAATTGATAATTTAAGGACATAGCTCAATTGTATACCCTTCATATAATTAAGCTTATAGATGTAACTACTCTGGATTACCCTTCATATAAATCAATTACCCATCATAAAGTAATTGTTTGTGTGGATTGATTCTGAGAAATTACTAATCTGGAATTCTCAGAATCTTAATTACTTTGTAAGTTGCCAATGGATCAATGCTGCAAGTGTTTCAAATTAGCTGTTAGGATTAACAAATAATTTGCAGTGCTTAGCTTATATAGATGGTTGAAGTCACATAAGTTTCTATCACTAGATACTGTGACATTGCTCCCTCAGCAGTTGTATTTTTTTTATAGCCAATGACTTAAGTGTTGCTTTTACATTAGCAAGAGTTGCTGGCATATTTGTGATGGAACAAGCTGTTGAGATCGTTATCTTGCAATTTTAGTGATCTGCGTTGTTTGATCTGTTATGTAGTCTCTTAACAATTTTTTCCATGAGTTTTTGGTGTATTTTTGTTTTACATTTTTCTTTTATAGAGCTCCTTACCTCTTTGGCAATGGTATCACAATTTTAAACTTCAAGAATGAAAAGTCACCTTTAGGTACTTGAAACTTTGTTAAACTTTCTTTGACTGTTTCTTCATTTTATTTATCATTTGATGGTCATGACTCTAATATATTTACATGTGTTTTTGTTTCACTGATAAATTGATTGAAATATGATTTTGGCAATGAGAAGAGGAAGAATTGAAATTGAAGAATGTGTTGATTTTAAATTAATCAAGTAGAAGATGAATTATTAGATTATGTTGAAATTTATTATTTTGAACATGACAATTTTAATATGTAATATTTTTGTTAGATTATTTATTTCATTATGTTTATATTTGAATTTGATGAATTGATAAGTTTTTTCAAATTTATTTATTTTTTAATATTTTTTACCCGTACCACGGGGCCCGGCGGGGAACGAGGAGGGGGTAATTATTCCCCCGCAGCAGGTCCAGAAACCAGAAATCAAATACTTAGTTTTTTTATTTTATTAATGAGAAAAGTTCAGCTCCAAAAAAGGGAACAACAATATCATGAGTCATTACATACTAACCACATGAAACAACAATCAAGCAAAAGACTTAACGAAATATGTGAGCCATCACAAAGAGCTAAACAAATAGAAAAAGCAAAAAAAGCATGAGCTAGTACCTTATAGTTGTCCCAAAGTACAAGCTGCACTCTATCTTTCTCTATCGGTGATACATTTACCAAGGACCAATAGAATAATAAACCATCAGACACGTTTAGGAGTGTTGTCCACTACATCACAAGTATGAAAATCAAGCTTCTAAAAAGGACAAAATAATGGTTTGTGATGCACGGGATAAATCAAACAACCACATATACCACTTTATTGTTTCACAAATTGTGGTGGTGAAAAATTTGAATATTGATGTCTTCTAAATAAATGAGCCACAGTTCATCCGACCAACTATCAAAATAATGATTTGTGCCATGTGCTGAGACGGGTATAATGCAAACATTGCGGTGGTGGTCACCTCTTGCCTGTCATTTCCAACTGCCAAAAAAATGTAAGCAAGCATCACAGGAATTTAAGAATATTTATCACAGGCAGAAGTGTAAGACAAATCATTGCGTCTTATACATGGTTAAGGTTATCTATTATTGGCTTAAGAATCTGTAATGCCCTGATAAATTAATAAAAACCATTCTTAAACAATATAAAATAGTCATTATAAGTTGAGCAAACACATTCATAATGATTCAAATAACCATACCACATGATATGCGCGAATAACCATCAGTCCAGCATACTCGCCAGCAGCACCAGCATTGGGTTGCAAAAAGGAGGGAGTCAAACCCGGTGTCGGTCCACAACAGTTCACCCAAATTGTTGAACAGTTCCTGATACATGATTTGCTTGTTTAGACACAGAAAACACAACTTCTATCCATATATTCAGGCACAAAAGGATTTAAGGCAATCTCTTTGTATTCACCATTATTGTAAGATCATTTTATCCAACTACTAATAACCTTGAGCCTGTTCAATTGGCACAAAAGGGTAAATATCAGTAAAGCTAGGCCATGTTACCGGCATCATTTCAGTTGTCGCATTCAGCTTCATTGTACAAGATCCCAGAGGGATCATACTGTAACATAACGAGAGATCTTTCAATTGTAGCCTATGAATGTATCTGAGCAACTCATGCTCAGTGTGGTACCTATTAAGAAAAAAATAAACTGAGGTAAGTTTCGATAATCTAACCACATGAATTCAATTCGAATTTTGTGAAAAAGGAGACGGTACGTGTTAAAGATAGGGTGTGTCAGATAAGGGCTCTCCCTAGTTAATCCAGAAGGAATTGCAGTTTGAACATCTGGAGCAAGAGATGCTGCCATGAAGGAGACCTGTGAAAAAATAAAACTTCATTATGGACTTACAATTATGCATGACTAATGACACAATCGATAATTGATAAATAATAACTATGAAAAGAATACATAATATGTGATCATACTTACAGGCTTGCCCCCAGCAAAAACTTTGAAAAGCTTATCAACATCCTCCAATGTGGTTGTTTCATCAAAACCCACAGTGATGTGAAAAGCAGCCACGCTCCATAATCCAAAGACATGCAAACACAATTAACTTATCCGGGTCACAACTAAAAGCATCACTCACAGTGTTTCCATTTACGACTCGCAAATTTATTTCACTTTTGCGAGCAGCATCAGCAAATTGATGGGCATTGGCAGTCTTAACCTTCACCATGTCAAAGAAGGGAAGATCCTGAACTTCGACTGTTCCAAGTTTCTTCCATCCCAGAGCAAATACCCCGACAAGACCATGAACACGTTGAGCAATGGTCTTAAGGCCTTCAGATCCATGATATACAGCATACATAGCAGCCATGTTTGCAAGCAGTGCCTAAATATTACCAACTAGGATCAAATAAAACCCTCAACTGACTCAGACTAAATCAAAACATAGATAGCACCGGGAACACACTTTTTAGATTTTTAAAAAAAAAAAAAAAAGTTAATCCATCCTCAAAGTTAATAGCACCGGGAACACTAATACAAGGTTAATCCATCCTATAGCAGATATCAAAATCATTCATGTCCCTTCACCTAGCAATTTAAGCTTTTGGAAGAAATGGTATATGACCTAGTACCAAAGCCTCTATAACCAAGTGGTATAGAGTTTGATTCTTTCTGCATCCATTCTTTTAAATAAAAGTTGAATTCAAGTATATCATAAATATGAATCAGAGCACTTTCCACTCGTCAATCCCAAACGGGGATGTTGTGTGAGAGAGCATGTTAGAAATATAACAACAAAAATCATTCATATGCCTTCACCTATAAGTTTAAACTCTCGAGATGACAATTCACCACACAGGACGTTCCAAGAAAAGTTAATTGGAATTGGAGTCAACAGTTAAGAATTAGAAAATAAGATTCTCAATAGCTTCTGCATACAAAAAAAGGACCGCAATAGAACTGAAATTGCCTGAACCAAAACAGCTAGTTAGTTACCTGAGCAGTACAAATGTTGTTGGTAGCCTTGTCCCTACGAATGTGCTGCTCCCTAGTTTACATTGCCATCCACAAAGCTGTCTTTCAGGAAGAATCAACACTGACCCCAATGATTCTCCCCGACATCATCCTCTTGTACTATTGAGAAGTGGCCAGGAAAGCAGCATGAGGCCCACCATAACCCATCAGAACCCCGAACCTGTGAGCAAAGCCAACAACAATATCTGCCCCAAACTCGCCAGGAGGCTTCAACACAGTCAGTGCCAAGAGATCACTGGCCATAACAACCTTAACCCCATGAGCATGAGCCTTCTTGATAAACTCCGCATGGTCCAAAACCTCACCCTCAGTCCCAGGGCACTGAACAAGTACACCGCAAACATCGCCAGACTTGTAATCAACATCCTTAAGATCCACAGTGACAACCTGAACATCAAAGCCAGCAGCCCTTGTCTTGCAAACATCAATGGTCTGTGGGTGGCAGTTATGGCAATAACAAAAGTCTTCTTCTTCTTCCCCTTCTGGATGTTGTTACACATAGACATTGCTTCGGCAGCAGCAGTTCCTATTGAAAAGATTAACTTACTGTTATATATAAACTCAGTGCTATACCAGCATAATTAATTCAACGCTTCACTCTAGTCTCTAAAATTAATACATTAATGATTTAGCCTATAAAGTAGCAAAATGTGAGTAAGTCCCTGCTGATAAATAACAGACGTTGCATAACCAAGAGTAAAATGTTCATTCTAGTCCTTGAAATTGTATGCGTGCTTCACTTTAGTCACTAAAAGGTAATTTAAACCATGAAGTTGCAAAATGTGATTCAAGTTGGTTTTCTATTCTAAATAACAGATGTCACAAGCGGACTAAAGTGAATAGGTTTAAAGTGAATCACACATACAACTTCAGGATCTAAAATGAACATTTACTTGCATAACTATCAGTAACAGATCTAACAAACTAACATATATTAACTCTCATTTTGGTCCCAGAAACTGTATGTGTGCTTCACTTTAGTTCTGAAATATAATTTAGTCCATGAGGTTGGAAAAATGTGATTCAAGTTAGTCACTCAGGATAAGTAACGGATATCACCCGAGGACCAACATGAATTACCTTTTTCAAATCATTCTATATGCATAACTTTTCAAGTAGTGGGTGAAAAGAGTGCCTATGTGACAACATTTGATTGGGTGTCAGTGTAAAAAAAAAGCTTTACATTGTCAGTGCATAACAATTAAACTCTTTTTCTTAATTCAAATGTCTAAAGTAAAGCGCGCATACAACTCCAGGACCTAAAATGAACATTTAACTACTGGTAACATATCTAACAAGCTCTAACAGATAATTAACGAGTAAACCAGAAATTGCAAACAAATTTGTAGAGTTGTTAATACAAGATAATTAATCTCTAACATATAATTAAACCAGATAATTAATACAAGCTCTAACAGATCAAATTCATCTCTAGAGTTGTTAGCATCGGTCAAGTTTGTACTAGGATATGAAAATGGTCATATTAATATATAAAGTTAGTTCTTAGACAATCAGTCAAATTAATCTTTCCTAGTAATTAAATTGAATGACTTTTGACAACTTCAGAGATTAATGACCATTGCAATATCTTTAGGCAGCTTGAGAAAACTATAGAGACATAGTAAGGGCAAATGCTATGAATTAAAATATATTTCAGCAATCCTATAAACAAGAGAAATGCTTGGGAGACCTAACTCATAAGCCTAAATATTAACGTGCACACTTTGATAAATGACATTTGGCATTTTATTTTCTATTGTGTCCCTTAAAATGTTAAAGTATCATTCATCAAAGTGTGTAAGTTGATATTTAGGCTCATGAGTTAGTCTCCCAAACATTACTCTATAAACAAATACCACAAAATAATGAAGACTGACATACAGAAAATACCTGCTATTAATGATGTCAGCACAACTGCTGTTTTGGAAATTCTGATCCAAATTTCAAAGCTTCAACTCAGGTCATAAATCAATATTCATAGACATACCATTTACAGCAGTTCTTATAGATCCTCACATGAGACAGAAGCCTCAACTCATGACCAAAGAAAAGACTGATTAAACATTTTGTCTATACAAAGAATACCCTTATCACTCAGCCACTTAAGAAAAGCATTTAGATCCTCTCATGTGAGTTTTTCACATGACAATGTCATATTAGCAGAGATTGACATAAAAACCTTGCATAGAACAATTTACGAGACCCTATGTAGAAGGGCCTTTGTATCTATCTTTCTCTTCACATTGCATGATCATCTGGGAAACTAAGCCACATCATCCACAACACATGCTAAGGTGTCCATTAAATGTATCTTTCCTAGTATAATGCCAAAGTCATGTATATCACAGATCACTCCTCTCCTCCTTTTCTTAATTCAGAAACAAATAAAGATAAAACCACCGAGGCTCAAAACTTCCAATTTTACTTTGATATCAAACAATATTGTAGTGGATCAATCCAGATTCCATACACGACCATTCAAATCTGCCATAACCACTTCACATTCCAACACCCTCCAGGAAGATGTGGGATCCAATTATTACATTAGGGAGAAGCATTGTGCGATTTCTTTGATCACTGTAATAAAAGATAAAATTATGAAGCACACCTAGCTTTCCTTAACCAAGAGAATGGAAGTCTATAGTTTCAATTACTGTGCTTATGCCTTATGGATGAGCATGCAACCACATCGGGCCATTACGAACCTTACATCGTTTGTAAGAAGGAATGATTCTTTCCATGGCAAATTTGGTTCGAAATTTATGCATCTGAACATGGTTGCAGATGTGTAGTATAAAGCCTGGAACTTTTCAGCTTTGCATTTAGCAAAATTTGATTCAGTATCAGGCAAACATTTTAGTTAAAATCTGCCATAGTAGTTTGATCCAAAAGTGTTAGCATTCTCCAAAAGATCATTTGATCATGGCAGTCTGTGTATTTAAGAAATCCCTTCTTCTGCCATCTTCTCTCTCAATTTAGAGGCTTCATTAAAATCACCAATTCTACAGTAACCACTGACTAGTATATTATAGGTAACAACATTAGGAACCAATCCCTTTTGATGAAGTTTATTAAAAAGCCTCTGTGCTCGATCCATATTTCCTAATTTGCACAAACCATTTATTAGTACATTATATGTAGTAATATTTGGAATAAGCTTTCTTTCCAGCATCTCATCCCTCAAGTTGAAAGCCTCATCCACGTTGCCAGCAGCTGAACAGGCATGAATTAAGGCACAGTATGTGAAATTATCAGGAACAAATCCTCTAGACAACAAAATTGACATAACACTTCTTGCGTCATCAACCTTCCCAGACTTACAAAGCCCCGCAATAGCTATGTTGTAGACAATATTGTTGGGGAGAGAACTACATATAGCACTTTTATCAAGTGAATCAGCAATTTTCTGAGCATCTAGACTTATGACATCATTTTTGACAAACTTTTCAGAACACTTATGAATTGAAAGAAGATCAAAATCCACCATCTTGTCCAGGATCACAGTCGCCTCATTGATTCTATCAACCTTATAAAGGCTGCTGACAATTTTGCTGCAGACAACCAAATTGGGCTTGAACCCCCTTTCAATCATCTCAAAATATAAATTAAAAGCTTTATCCAGCTTCCCTTCATCGCACCAACCAGAAATAAGGGTTCCATAGGTAACAGCATTTGGTGATAATCCTCTTGTTTGCATCTCCACAAGGAGATCGGCGACATCAGTAGACTTCCTAGACTTAAAAAGTCCATTAATAAGGGAATTGTACATTTCAATGGATGGAGATATTGCTTGTCTTTCCATCAGATCTTTAATTCTGAGGGCTTCAATAACATTACCATTTTTACAATATCCATCACTCAAGGTTCTATATGTTATTTCATCTTGTGAACATCCAAGTTCCTTCATCCTATCAAAAACAGCCATTGCTTCCACCACTTTCTCCGTCTTACATAATCCATTTATCATTGTATTGAATGCTACCGTGCTCTTAGTAAAACCCTTGCCTAAAATTTCTTTCCACAGCCTCATAGCCTTGTCAAAGTCTCCCATTTTGAAAAAGCAATCAAGCAGTGTACAATAGCTGACCTCATTTGGAGTCACACCTCTTTCTACCATTGACTGCCAAAGGCACAAAGCATCATCATAGAAACCTGCATGAGCCAACCCTTTTAGAACAGTATTATAGGCCACAACCGATACACTAATTCCTTCACGCAACATCTCCTCATAAAGCAAAAATGCTTTGCTGATTTTCCCTTCTCTGCAGTATCCGTCTAACAGCATATTATAGCTATACGAATCTGGCTTTAGATTCCAATCCACTATTTCCCTGAACACTTCCTCAGCTTTGTGAACCTGGCCATGCTTACAGTACCCATTAACCAAAGAGTTGCAAACAAACACATTCATTTTCAATCCGGCCCTCAGCATCTTATCTTGAATCCTTACAGCATCATCCATTTTCCCCACCTGACAATACCCATCGACAAGCACACCATATACGCGTTCATCCGCAACAAGCAACTCATCCTCCTCAATGTCACGAAGCAACATCTCCGCTTCCTCAAACCTACAATGCTTACAATAACCCTTCATCAACAAGGTACATGTAACCACATTCCTTGAAACCCCCTTTTCCAACATCAAACCGACCACCCTCTCAGCTCCTTCCACGTCCCCCAGGCACACATACCCATTAACCAAGGCGTTGTAGGTCACAACATTAGTCTCAAACCCCATCCTCTCCATCTTCTTCACAAACTCCAAAGCAATATCCACCTTCCCCTCTCGGCAATGCGCATTCACAACAATGCTACACATATACACATCAGGCACAACCCCCATCCTCACAATCTGCTCGAAAACCATCACGGCGGTCATTCCTTCATTCATGCTAACCAACTTGCCCAGCAAGCAATTGCAGGACCTCAAACTCGGGGTCCGTCCCATCCTACCCATTTCATCGAACACATGGAGTGCAGCCTTAGTCATCCCTTTCTCCGCAAAAGCCTTGAGGGTCATGTCAAAAACCGTGGGCGAAAACCCGAACTCCCGATGGACCGCAACAACCTCGTCCCAAACCGCGAATGACCGGTAATTGTTCTTGCAGTGGAGGGAAACCAGATGGTGCAGGAACGACCGAGATTCGGCGTACATTCGGGCGCGGGCGAGGATGTGGACGATAAGGCAGTAGGACCTGAAGTGCGGGCGATAGGTTTGGTGGTTGGTGGCGAGGTGGAAGAAGGCGAGGGAGGCGGAGGGGTGGAGGCGGAGGCGGCGGAGGAGGGCGTCGGTGAGTTGGTCGGAGAATTGGAAGGAGAGGCGGGAGAGGGCCTGGGGGCGGCGGAGGATGAGGAGGCGGGATATGCGGTCAAGGAGTTGGGGTTGTGGGAGGTTGTGTTCTTCTCGAAGCTTCCATTGGAGAGGGGGAGAGTGGTGAAGAGATTTGCGGTGAGAAAGAGAAAGAAGAAGAGGAGGGCGGAGAATGGGTTTGCGAAGGGGAGGAAACATTGAAGGCAACGATTGGGTAACGATGTTAGCATTGATGTGAGCTGAGCATCACTCGCCAACTGCGAATTGCATCTCTAGTTGTTTGCAGAGGACAGTGCTGCTGCTGCACTTTGAAATTTGACTCCTCGCTTCCCTCCCTCTTTCCTGCTTCAATTCAATTATTACATATTACGATTTAGGAGGGGGCTCGCGCTGAACTGCAGGGGCCGTTTGGGAAGAATATTTTATTTTATTTTTCCAGTATGAGAGTATAAGAATTATTGTGTAAGAAGAATTATTCTAAAGATTCACTAAAACATAGTAATTCATTCAATGATAAAATATTATGCGAGTGTAAGTCGTTAATGTGTTCTATATCAGACGAATTCAAATAACATTACTCTATGGGTATACGCACAATAATTATAAAAATGGATAAATGCACACTTTAGTCTTTAAAAGTATACATATGAGTTATTTTAGTTCTTAAATTTTAAAATAAGTCTATATAGTCCTTGAAACTCTGAAAGTGTAGGTCGTAATTCATTTTAGTTCCATAATATATTTCCGTGACGAAACTGCTAACATGTCACGTGAATTGACATGTAGGTATCAATGAAATACTTACTTTAGTACCTAAAAATATAAATGTGAGGCATTTAAGTACTTGAATTTAAAAAATGAGATTATTTAGTTTCTTAAAGTGTCAGTATTCACTTTAATTATAATTTTGCATATATATTTATTTAAAAGATCAAAAATATTTTTAAGGATTTAAATGCTTTCAATACATTGAAATTTTGAAATTTGATCATTTTAATAAAAAAATTACATTTATTAATTTTTAATAAGTGTCTTTTTGTTAACAAAGTTATTTAATTAAATGTCATATTATATTATTAATTGTACATTGCATATTTAATTAAAAGTTTATATATTTATTTAATTAAGTCTGATTTAACAAGTTATCTGATGACCCAATGGTGCGACTGAGTTGAGTTTAATGCCGATGAACCACAAACTCCTTAGTGCAACGAATATTTATTAATAATAATTATATTTGTCATCGGCATTTAATAATTTTTTCTATTTAAAATTTATTTTACAAAGTAGTAACCTTTTTTATTATTTAAATTTAAAAGTAAATTTAATTAAAAAAAAGGTTTATTGTCATGAGAATAACTATTTATTTTGATTGTGTTTTAAAGATGTGGTGCAAAAAATGGAGAGTTATAATTGAGAATGAATCCTCTCATTTGTAATTTGCACATGATAAGATTATCTATAATCTTTTACCATTAATACACCTTTTGACAATTGTGTGTATAAGATAGGTAGAAAGATAAATCATACTAAAAAATAAAATTCTCAAGCATATTTCTCCAATGATATACTATCAAAAATATTAAAGGCATTTAAACTGGGTTTAGTTACTTAGATAAGATAGGAATACAAGGACATAGAGATAAAATACACCACAAATGATCTCGAATACCTTTTGCATCAAATTATTTAATAGAAAAAAAAAACATATTTCCCAAATATGAAAGATGAGAAAAGGCTAAGGCTCGTCCATTGCTTTGTGCTATTGCTTCTTGCTTCTTGATTCGTTGAAATCAAATTAGCAAGGTCAGCAAAACCCATCATTTTTTTTTCAAACGCACATAAAACGCAGTTTAGTAATAAGCCCCAAACGCAAAACCGAAAAACATAAAGAAAACACAGAAATGAGGTGCATAAACCAAACTCACAAACAAAGAAAATGAAGAAACCAAATCATCATAGAAGAGGTACAGAGAAGGGCGGGAAGAGACAGAGAAAGAAGTAAGCGTGAAGATGAATGAACCTTACACAATTGTGAATGTCGGTGAGGAATGGCGGTTGATGAAGGTCACCGGCGATGACAACAACAAACAGAGAAAGAGAGATGCTCGAAGAAGAGGGTGACCCTCAAAGAAGGAGATAGAATTGATTTTTAGGTTTGTGGTAAATAAGGGTAAAATTATCATAAACAAGATACGACATGGGTAAAATGGAAAGAAAAAAATTTAAGATAGTTGTGCCTCTGAGCCCACCAAAATAGGGATATAAAATTTACATAAATTTTTTATTTTAAGATATAAATTTTTATTCTTATCTTCGTAGATAAATAAAATTTTTGTCCACCTATCCCTCTATTCTTATCTTGTCTCCATAACCACAACTTAATTACTTACCTACCGTACATTTATGTTCGTGTTCCATAAAATTGACACGTAACTGGTGATGAGAAATTCCATTAATTTACGTGATGATAGTAATTTACATTTATACAAATTTCATGTTTAAAAATATCATATAGATTTATGTGCAACAATAAAATAATAAATTAGAGATGCCACTGAATGAGGTTTTTCATGCTATGTTCTTGTGAACTTCTTAGTTGACTTTATCCGTGCAATACAATCGAATTTTAATAATTTTAAATATTTTATATTAGATAAACACTCAGTAAACGTTAGCTTTGAAGCTTATAATAATTAATATATTTTGATAACAATATTTTTTTCAAAATTTTATTTACTGAGATATAAAGGTATAGAATACATTCGTATAATAACATTATACTTTCTTTTTTTTCTTTTTCTCTTCTCTTCTCTTGTGACTTGTGAGGAGAGGCTTTCCTTCTTGCTTATAAGGTTGGGGAGGATGAGAACAGATATGTGTTGTGGTTGTATGAAACTATGAACAATGGATTGTCATCCGACAAATCATCAAATCTGTTCCCAAAGTTGGCAACTAACTCTATTTAGGTCATAAAATTATTAAAAGTTCATTAAATTAGTCTTTTTCACTTGGCTGGTGTCAAAGACCTAATTCAACTAATTTTTACCAATTTTAAAGACCAAGAATACATTTTCATAACTCAAAGATTAATATGACTGGTCATACCAACCTCAGAGAAATGAACGTTTATCATCATCATCACCCAAAACCAAAAGTCAACAGCTGCAAGGAACTCTATGAATAGGAAGAGTTTTCTGTGCAACAGGAAATGAAAATGCTTGTCAATGGAAGACTAGGCTGATGCAGCAGCTTGTTCTTCAGCAACTTGTGAAGCCGGCAGAAGGGTGCAAATGAGGTTCCGGTCGCCGTACACGTTATCGACACGTCCTGACACAGCCAACCACATTTTACATTTATCAGTCTTAGTATTAAGTCACCCAAAATTATGAAAATAAGTCCCTATGGACTGTACTTCCCCAAAACGTTCAGGAGCAGAAAATATTTTGTTCTAAATCAATTGTGTTACGGCAAAGAAAAACGCAACCTGTGTTGTGATTTACAGAAAATATTTTACATAGCCGGCCTCAAAGCCCGGATAAAAAAAGAGGTAAGGTTAAGCAGTTAATAGCCAACATAAAACCTGGCCAAATCATTATGATATGGATTAGAAATGATTGTATTATGGGAAAGAAAGGGGACTTCTGGGTTAATAGAGGCGAAAATGGAGTTGGGGTTACAAGAGTTAACATGAATATAACTACAGAAAGAAAAATGTTCGATGTCAGAATTTGTTTGGCAAAATGACGCAGCATGCTTAACGATCCCTATAGAAGTAAGTGGATCATACTTCTCTATTTCATCTAATGATGACCATCACTTGTTTCATGTAAAAAATTCTGGCATTTTTGCTGTGTAGCCTTTCTCCTTAGCATAGCTTACAATGGAGATAGAATATGCGTAGCATGCCATATGAAACATAGGAACAATTCAAATGATTACCCGTGGTAGGCCAGAACTTCGAAACACGAAGCCAGGGAGCCGGGAAGGCAGCATATTCTCTGGAATACGGTTTCGTCCATGCATCTCCCATGAGCAATGATGGTGGATGAGGGGCTCCCTGATGAACATTTTAGATAATCGCTCAAAATTGCATGAATTAGGTTAAAATTGTAAATAAAATAAAGGCGTATACTAGTATAAATAATCAACCTAAAAGAAATATTTTTCTTCTTATTAGTATTATGAATAATGTTATTTGTACAATTCTTGGAGAGATCTTTAAAAGTGTCCCTTAAACATTAGTGGAGAGAGTCTCAACTTTTATCTCAACTAATATTTACGGAACACGCATCCCTTCAAAGATGCCAAGAAAAGTGGAACAAAATAACATTACTCATCATGAATAATGTTATTTGTACCACCGTTGGCAACATCTTTGAATGTGTCCCATAAACATTAGTTGATAGTGGGTCCCAACTCTCATCTCAACCAATGTTTAAGGGATGCCTGTCCTTTAAAGATGTCCACAAAAGTGATACAAAAAACATTACTTGTATACATGGAGAGAACAAAGGTATTTTACCTTAAGCACATTGTTGTTAACGTCAGCTTTTCCTTTCTCAATCTCAGCTATTTCTTTTCTGATGGAAATGAGAGCATCGCAAAATCTGTCTAACTCGGCCTGCAACGTGTAGTTGAATTGGTGAAGCATGCTACACAAGAGAAACTACAAAGAGAAGTAGACATAATTAAGGACTAAATATTTCAATGAAGACCATACCTTGCTTTCACTTTCAGTTGGCTCAATCATGAGGGTGCCGGGTACAGGCCAGGACATTGTTGGTCCATGAAACCCATAGTCCATGAGGCGCTTCGCAACATCTTCCGGCTCTATCCCAGCAGTATTCTACAATGAAATAGCTTATAGTGAATCAAACATGAAGATTTCTGATTAACTGAAAAACAACTGCAATCATCAAAGGGTCCTACCTTAAAACCTCTCAAATCAATAATGAATTCATGAGCAACTGTTCCATTGACTCCACGGAAAAGAACCGGATAATAATTCTGAAGAATTCAAAGTATATGTGAAAAATAGGTTCATAACTAGAAAAAGAAGAAAGTTCTAAGGGAAAGAAATACATGTAATCTATGACAAAGCACAAACCTCCAATCGTTTTGCCATGTAGTTTGCATTCAAGATGGCTATCTTCGATGCGTCAGTGAGTCCTTTAGAACCCATCATGGCTATGTAAGTGTAAGAGATTGGCAATATGAGTGCTGAACCCCAAGGTGCAGCAGAGATGGTACCAAGTGGCTGAGACTTCTCAGGGGCTGGAATTCCACCAGTGGGGACCTTCATTTCATTATATGGTAACAGATAGTTTAATACAAAGTAGACAAAAAGATGTTAATAAACAACAAGAACAAAGTCACATCACACAAAGGATTATCTTTGCAAGGATCTCAGTTCAGTCATATGCTATATGTAGGAACAATGTCAGCCAATTTGGAGGTAGTAAAACTAAAGGCTTGCGTGCGTTTGATTTCAGTTTTCAATATTTTTCATGTTTTTCGAGATTTTCTGAAGAAAATGTTGAAAAATAAGAAAATCATTTTTCTTGTTTTCACTATCTCCTTCAAAATATCATGAAAACATGAAATATATTGAAAACAAGAAATATAAACATAAACCAAATAGACCCTAATTTTCCTCTGATAAACAATGTGCTTTCTAATGATTATAACTAAAAACATGTATGTATATTATAAAAAATGTCATCCATAACCTAATAAGAAGGTCTTACCACAGGGTGTGAAGGTAAAAATGGCGCCAAGTGCTTCTTTACACCAATTGGACCCATGCCAGGGCCACCTCCTCCATGAGGGATGCAAAATGTCTTGTGAAGATTGAGATGGCAGACATCTGCTCCAATCCAACCAGGGCTTGTAAGTCCCACCTGTAAACACAAATCGAGCATCCGAATATGATTTGATAACCGAACACACAAAGTTCGAAATTAGGCACAGATTGTTAAATTCCGGAACAATGTGATATGCAATAATGTAGCAACAAAATACACGAGGTGAAGACTTGCATAGGGAAACAAACCTGTGCATTCATGTTGGCACCATCCATATACACTTGGCCTCCATTATCATGAATAATCTTGCAAATCTCATCAATACCTTCTTCATAAACACCATGAGTTGAAGGGTAGGTTACCTACAATTTAAATCAAAACAAAACTAATATTAAAAAGAAATGCTCAAGTTTGACAATACTGTCAATTTGCCGGTATAGCTATAATATAAGAAAGATTCCATATGAAGCAAGTTGTACCATAAGTGCAGATAAGTTGTCCTTATGTGTTTCAGCAGCCTTCCTCAACTCTTCAATGTTAATGTTTCCCTTGGCATCGGTTCCGACCGAGACAATTTTCATTCCACACATAGCAGCACTAGCAGGATTTGTGCCATGTGCTGAGACAGGTATAATGCAAACATTGCGGTGATGGTCACCTCTTGCCTGCCGTTTCCAATTTTCAAAACAAAGTAAGAAGCATCACAAATTTTAAGAATATTTATCACAGGAAGAAGTGTAAGACAAATCATTGCGTATACATAGCAGCAGAAAATGACACGATTAAGGTTGTCTGAAGAATCATGAATGCCCTGATAAATTAATATCTTAACCAATACATAATATTGTCAATATAAGTTAATTAAGCAAACCTATTCATAATGATTCAAATAACCATACCAAATGATATGCTCGAATAACCATCAGTCCGGCATACTCTCCAGCAGCACCAGCATTTGGTTGCAAAGAGAAGGAGTCAAACCCGGTGACAGTACACAACAGTTCACCCAAATTGTTGAACATTTCCTGATACAAGATTTGCTTGTTCAGACACAGAAAACACAACGTCCATCCATATTTTCAGGCACAAAAAGATTTATACGAATCTCTTTGTGTCACCATTATCGTAAGATCGTTCAACCATCCAACTACCTGATAACCTTGAGCCTGTTCAACTGGAGCAAAAGGGTGAATATCAGTAAAGCTGGGCCATGTTACTGGCATCATTTCAGTTGTTGCATTCAGCTTCATTGTACATGATCCCAGAGGGATCATACTGTGGCATAGCGAGAGATCTTTTGATTGTAGCCTATGAATGTATCTGAGCAACTCATGCTCAGTGTGGTACCTATTAAGAAAAAAATAAACTGAGGTAAGTTTTTATAATCTAACCACATGAATTCAATTCAAATTTTGTGAAAAGGGGACAGTACGTGTTGAAGATAGGGTGTGTCAGATAAGGGCTCTCCCTATTTAACCTAGAAGGAATTGCAGTTTGAACTTCTGGCCCAAGAGATGCTGCTGTAAAGGAGACCTGAGAGAAAATAAGATTTCGGGATGGACTTTCAATCATTCATAAGTAGTGACACAATCAATAATTAATTAATAAATAATAACTATGAAAAGAATACATAATATATGATCATACTTACCGGCTTGCCACCAGCAAAAACTTTGAAAAGCTTATCAACATCCTCCAATGTGGTTGTTTCATCAAAAGCCACAGTGATCTGAAAAGCAACCAAGCTCCATAATCCAAAGACATGCAAATACAATTAACTTATCCGGGTCACAACTAAAAGCACTCACAGTGTTTCCATCTACAACTCGCAAATTTATTTCACTTTTGCGAGCAGCATCAGCAATTTGATGGGCATGGGCAGTCTTAACCTTAACCGTGTCAAAGAAGGGAAGATCCTGAACTTCTACCGTTTCAAGTTTCTTCAATCCCAGAGAAAATACCCCGGCAAGACCATGAACACGTTGAGCAATGGTCTTGAGGCCTTCAGGTCCATGATATACAGCATACATAGCAGCCATGTTTGCAAGCAATGCCTAAACATAACCAACTAGGATTAAATAAAAATCCTCAACTAACTCAAACAAAATCAGAACAAAGATACCTCCAGGAATGCACTAATGCACGGTTAATCCATCCTATGACAAATATCAAAACCATTCATGCATGTTCACCATACAGTTTAAGCTTTTGGGAGAAATGGTACATGGGCTGGCATCATATCCGCTATCTATGACCAAGTGGTCTAGAGTTTGATTCTTTATGCATCAATTCTTTTAAATGAAAGTTGAATTCAAGTATATCACAAATATGAATCAGTGGATTATCCACGTGTCAGTTCCAAAAGAGATTTTGTGTAAGAGAGCATGTTAGAAATATAACAACAAAAATCATTCATATGCATTCACCTATAAGTTTAAGCTTTCAAGATGACGATTCACGACATAGGACATTCCAAGAAAAATGAATTGGAACCGGAGTTAACAGTTTAGAATTAGAAATTAAAACTCTCAATAGCTTCTGCATACAAAAAAAGGGGCTACAATAGAACTAAAATTGCTTGAACCAAAACAGCTAGTTAGTTACCTGAGCAGTACAAATGTTACTGGTAGCCTTGTCCCTACGAATATGCTGCTCCCTAGTCTGCATTGCCATCCTCAAAGCCGTCTTTCCCGAAGAATCAACGCTGACACCAATGATTCTACCCGGCATCATCCTCTTGTACTCTTGGGAAGTGGCCAGGAAAGCAGCATGAGGCCCTCCATAACCCATCGGAACCCCAAACCTCTGCCCTGAACCAACAACAATATCTGCCCCCAACTCACCGGGAGGCTTCAACACAGTCAGTGCCAAGAGATCGGTGGCCATAACAACCTTAACTCCATTAGCATGAGCCTTCTTGATAAACTCCGCATAGTCCAAAACCTCGCCCTCAGTCCCAGGGTACTGGACAAGTACACCGCAAACATCGCCAGACTTGTAATCGACATCCTTAAGATCCACAGTGACAACCTCAAGATCAAAACCAGCAGCCCTTGTCTTGCAAACATCAATGGTCTGTGGGTGGCAGTTACTGGCAATAACAAAAGTCTTCTTCTTCCCCTTTTGGATGTTGTTACACATAGACATTGCTTCGGCAGCAGCAGTTCCTATTGAAAAGATTAACTTACTGTTATATATAAACATCAGTGCTATACCAGCATAATTAATTCAATGTTTCACTCTAGTTTCTAAAATTAATACATTAATGATTTAGCTTATGAAGTAGCAAAATGTGAGCAAGTCCCTGCGGATATATAACTGACGTCGCATAACTAAGAGTAAAATGTTCATTCTGGTCCTTGAAATTGTATGTGTGCTTCACTTTAGTCACTAAAAGGTAATTTAATCCATGAAGTTGCAAAATGTGATTCAAGTTGGTTCCTATTCTAAATAACAGACATCACAAGAGCACTAAAGTGAACTAGATCGTTAATTTCTTAATTCAAAGGTTTAAAGCGAATCACACATACAACTTCAGGATCTAAAATGAACATTTAGTTGCATAACTAACTATCAGTGACAAATCTAACAAACTTTAACATATATTAATGCTCGTATGGTCCCAGAAATTATATGTGTGCTTCACTTTAATTCTGAATTATAATTTAGTCCATGAAGTTGGAAAAAATGTGATTCAAGTTAGTCACTCAGGATAAGTAATGAACATCACCCTAGGATACATTGTCTGTGAATAACAATTAAACTCTTTATCTTAATTCAAACATCTAAAGTAAAGCATGCATGCAACTTCAGGACCTAAAATGAACATTTACTCACATAACTAACTATCAGTAAAGGATATAATAAACTCTAACTGATAATTAAACCAGTAAACCTTGAAATTCATCCTTAAAGTTGTCAGAATTGGTCAAGTTCGTTCCCACTATATTGAAATGATCATATTAGTCCTTTAAATTGTCAAAAATCGGTTAAGTTAGTCCTTCGACATAAGTCAAATCAATCCATCACATGGCTAACTTGATTGTCTTTTTAACAACTTCAGAAACTAATATGACCATATCAATATACTAAAATAGAGACAAATTTAAAGATTTACTCAACGGTAAATAACTAATTCCCCTAAATACCTTCATCAAGCAATGAGGCATTAGACATGGGCAAGCCAGTGAGATCAGTGATCATGGTCTGAAAATTCAGCAGCGACTCGAGCCGCCCTTGCGATATCTCGGCCTGGTAAGGCGTGTACTGCGTGTACCAAGCAGGGTTCTCCATGATGTTCCTCAAGATCACAGGCGGAACGTGAGTGTTGTAGTACCCCATTCCAATGTAAGACTTGAAGACCCTGTTCTTGGACGCCAAACCCTTCATGTGCTCGATCATTTGCCCTTCCGTTAACCCCTCATCGAATTTCTTGAACTTCATTGATGCCAATCGAATCGATTTGGGGACGGTGGCGTCGATGAGGGAATCGAGAGTTTCGAACCCGCAAGACTCTGCCATCTTGCTCTGTTCCTCTGGCGATGCAGAGTTATGGCGCCTTGCGAAGGTGTCGCTTGGTTTCAGCGCCGAAACGGAAATGGAACGTGTTTGCAGCCACCCAATGGCGAGAAAGGAAGAATCAATAAGGCTGTGTGATGAGATATTGTTGTTGTTGTTGTTGTTGTGTGATTTGGAATTGGATCCTCTGTTTCTGAGAACAGGGGAAGAAGAAGAAGAAACAGAGGAGGCATTTCTGGAGGCAGAGTATGAAACAGGGGAATAGTTCTGACGGTGATGCTTGGCTTCTGAGACAAGGCGCTTCAGAATGGCGCGGCTTGCGAGCCTCCTCGCACGTTCCATGAATGCTGCTTGAGATACAGAGAGAGAGAGAGAGATGTCAGAAAGTGGAGAAAGGAGGAAAAAGGAACAGAGGAAATGGTATTTTTGTGATGGAAATGGAATAAAAAACAAGGACTGGTATTCAGAATCTGAGGATTTTGTTTCTTCTGTGTCGTTTTTGTTGGTTGTTTGTTATGATTCCATTGGAGTGTGTGAGTGGTCAGTGGAGGATGGTGGATGAGAGAGCTGACGACAATATGGTGTGGCTAAGAGAGTGTCTTTCTAATTATACATACAAAAATGCAGCATGTGCCGTTTAAAAATAGTCGGTTGACCGTCCCTCAAAATACATAAATAAACATGCTTAAACATAAAAAAAAAAATAATAATATTAAATATATGTGTAAAAATATTTAGTTATAATATTTATGTTTTATTTTGTAATAATATTAAACTCACATATGCACATACACGCAAAAATATTAAGTGATAATATTTATTTTTAATGTATAATGTTTGTTTTTTTTATTAAATGACTATTTTTTAATTGTACAAATAGTGGTGCTTTTTTATTTATTTATATATATATATATAAAACGTTATAAATTATAATATTGTGAACTGAATAAATTTTTACTTTCTTATAAACTGTGAATCTTAATTTTGTACGTTGTTAAATTTGTTTTTTTTTTTGAGATCTCAATAATTTTTTTTTTGTTTTAGTCCATTGTTAAAACATGACATGATGGATAAAAGTTACGTGGACTCCCTATAAATTTAGTCAAACCTGATTAAAAAACCAAAGTTAGGTGGACTCTCCTATAAATTTGATCAAAAATAGTCAAAAATATGTTTTAATTATTGTTAAATCAATCAAATAGGATTAAACCGATTTGAACTATAGACCGATGACGACAATTTTAAACCTAATTTAACTTATTTGACCATAATTAAAATTTAGTTTAACAATGTTTAACCAAATTAAAACTTGTATACAGAGTATTATCCTCATAAGTTTTTCTCTCTTCTCTCTTCTCCTTCAAAACCAAACTCGTGAACATAAAGTTAAAGATCTCATCAACTATAAAAAAAATCATAACATAATCCAATCAAATCAAATTAAATCTTAGTCTATTATATATATATATATATATAATACGACAATACAAAAGATTCAATATTTGGTTTTTTTTTTAAATAAATGACTATAATATGGTTGAATTGAATGAATATTTTGTGAAGATGAAGTGTATTTTCAGGATCTGGTGGGGATGGTAGGTGGTTGGTGACTCCTTGCCCACCTCTGAAGGAAAATGACAGATTCAAGTTTATCACTGTCATCATTGTCTTATAAAAACATCACAAAGTCACAAACCTTAGAATGAAAATGAAAATAATGAATGGATGGCATTAAATCCGGAGAGATTGAGTTTCAATGGAAGGCATTTAAGGGGTGTTTGAATTTTGAGGAATTAAAGAAAATTCAATTTTTTTTAATAGGGTTTTGATAATTGTAATAATATTCTAATGAGTTAGTTGCTGGCAGATTCTCTTTCACTAATAGGCTAATCTTTGTCTCACTTGTTAGAAAGATACATTGGGGTTTGGATATGATTTGAGTCAATTGGATGCTAATGAATGATAAATAAAGGTTGATTATTAGTAAGTGACGGAGAAATTCATGGGATGTTTGTTTCAGGCATTGAAATTTTACTTTTAGAAATCACATCTTCGAAAATACAATACTTAATAATATCATTTTTGAAACGTATTTGTTTTATAATTAAATATTTTTTGTCATACATTTTAGATTTTTAAGAATAAATCATATATTTAATTAATTGATAGCATATGTTTATGATAATTTTCAAAATAACCTTAGCAGTTTAATATTATTTTTGTACAACAATTTATATTAATTATAATAATTTTTAAATGTATATTTAAATAACTAATAAAAAATACTTTTCATTATAACTTATTCTTATATTTAATTATAAATATATAAAATATTAAAATTTAAATTAGAGTGATTATTACCTATTTTTCATTTTTAATATTCTATTGTTATAACTTATAATAATAAATGCTTACTAAAACTATAAATAAGTTAATAAGGATTATTTAATATAAACTTTATTTAATTGTATAAAGCAAAAAATAAGAAATGTTTAAAATTACTAATTAGTCATATGCTTAAAATTAAATATTATTTGTATAATAATATTTCTTTATTAATTTTTAGTTAATACAATTTTTTTATATTAAATTATATATATTGATAACTGCCAATGAAAGTTATCTTTGCTTGTTCTTTCATATAGTTTTAAGCCCAACTCATACATTTTCTAGGAAATTTAGCATCATAAATAGTATATTTTCTAAATAAAGAACATTATCTTAGGATTACTCAAAGTCAAGCATTTTAGGCATCCTTGCAAGCTTGTTCATGCTTTTTCAAGCCCCAAAGATCTTTGGAATAAATGAGGAACTCGAAGGAAATTCTGCAACATGAGTTAAGGCAAATCAAAGATCAAAAGTAAACCCTACAAAGCTGGTGACTAAGCGCTACATCTGGTGCCTAGTCGTTGTGAAGATAGATCTCTCAAGCTTAACCAGTGAAGTTGACAACTAAGCGCTGAAGCTAGTGCTCGGTCGCTAGAGTTACAAAACTCAGAGCCTTGTCCAGGGAGGTTGGCGCTTAAGCACCAGACCTAGCAACCATGCGCCAGGTCGTATATGACACGATTTTGTCGCGTTTTTAGGTTTAGAGGTCTTAGGCTATAAAAAGGGGGCGAAGAAACTCATGGGAGACATCATCTAGTACCTAGGAACACTAAAATTTGAGGTTTTTGAGAGAGAAATTCAAAGAGGGGAAGAGGATTGAAGATTGTTCATCATTCTTAGTTCCATCTACTCACTGTATTACTCTTCTCTTTCTTTTTATTTTTTTTATGTTGTTTCCTTACCCTAGCATGAGCTCATTCTTTTAACTTAGGGTTTTTATGTAAATCATTACCAAATGTCAAATTGATCAAGGTTATTCAGTTTATGGTTGGGTTATTGAATTACTTTATTTTATGTTTAATGCTTTAATCGTTTAATCATCGATTAATTGATCTTTGTCTTGTATAAAAACTTGAGAGATGAAACAAGAGAGTGCAAATGCTAAAGTGATAAGGTTGAGCGAAAGTTGAAGACGAGTCAATGCAACTTATGCGATGTTATTAGGAATTCATGGAGTAATTTAAGATTCAAGTGAGTTGGTTTGTGCTAGATTAGACATTCAACTTATGAAGATATAATTATTTGTTTTAGAGAAAGACTAATAATTAAAAGAGGAGTTCTATCTGGCAATTGAATAGACTATAAATTGGGAAATTGAAATTAAATTGACAAAAGTGTAATGGGTTGAGTCAAATGTTCTAAGTGTTCTTATTAGTAAATTAAATCTCAGTTCTTATTGTTAATTGTTTATTTGTCTTTATAGTTTCTTATTCCAAACAAAAACTCCATTCTCTTTCAATACTATTGTTCGTTGATTAAACTGCATAATTAATTTATCCATGTGAGTATAACAATCTTTCTCACTATTTTATTATTACTTGTATGGCGCGATATACATGTCCAAAAAAAATTCATACCATATATATATATATATTAAAATTTTACTTTTGATTAGAACTATATATTATCATCAAAGAATAATATTATCATATGTAATACAACTTCTTATACAATAACATATTAAACATTATATATTATTAAACTTTTATACGTGCCTTGTACTATCAATCTTTATTCTATATATCCAAACGGATCCAAAGTCTTAAACAGTGGCAAGTGTTAAAGTAAAAAAGTCAAGATTTTATGTTTTTTCTTTTTTCTCAGTCTATTTTTTTTAAGGTATAAATAACAACTTTTTCATGTGAACCAATTGCAAGGGCAATCTATTAGGGCTAAAGAACTTCAATCGGTAATAAAGAGAATAATAATGACATTAACTTAAAGGTTATATACGTAGTAGTTGATCGAAAAGAGAAGCACATTTAACGGTATGCAAATTACTAATTATGCTTAACACTTATGCCGTTATCTAATTTATTTGCAAGGTAAAGTATATAAGTTATTTCGTAAGTGACAACTCTAAAAAAATCGAGCCACAAATTAGTTATGATTAAAAATTATTACAATATTTTGTCTAAAAATAATTTTCACCTCATTTTTAATCCATTAGAAAATGAAAACAAAATAAAAATGTGTAATACATAATCTCGTGAAGTTGTTCTGACAAATATAAAATATAGAAAATTAACAGTTTACACATGTACAAACTAAGTAAATCATCTATATAATTTAGATGTGATATAATTAGAAATACTATAAATAGCTTCCTTACTTATTAAAAAAAAAGCTTCATTATTTTTTTATTTATTTGTAAATAGCTCCATTACTTAAGTTTTTTTTTTTGGTATATTTCCATTACTTAAGTTTGTCATGATATTATGAATTATTAAATTTCCTTATCCATAACATATGTTTATTATAGTCATTTTATATTTTAAGAGTAATTCAATGATATATTTATCAAATACTATTTTTGTGAGTGCTGCTTGTTGATAACAGTTTATATATTATTTTATCTAATAAATATTACTATGACTTTTTTAAGAATAACTTTTAGAGAGTTCAGTAACTTTTAGAAAGTTACAATAATATTACTAAACCAAGCTTTATTATGTATATATGTTTGAAATGTTGACAAAAAAATTAAGAAAATCGAATCGGACATGAAACCAACTGAGTTAATAGTCGAGTCATTGCTTACTTTTCTTCTTCTTTTTTAAATTGATTAATTTTCTTAATAAATGATTGAAACATTCAAGTACACGTCAAAAATTTAAACCTTAAAACAAATAATTGTGGAGTTAGATTTCTATAAAAAAAAGTGTGGAGTTCGCTCTCATAAAAATATGATCAAGTTACTACAACATTAATTCAACTATTTCCTCTTTTTGGTTACAACTAGTTATTTTTTTTTTTAATTAAGTTGAATTAAAAATTTACAAACAAGAAATATACGTAAGCCCAATACTCTCTAAAAAATTTTGTGGGCTCAATAACAATTGAATAAAATAAGATAGCCCAATCCTTCCTTATAATTTACCAAAAATTTGTTTTCTTACCAAAACAAAACTAATAGATTTTAATAAAAATGGAAATAATATCTCTTCAAAAGATAAGATTACCCTATTTGATCGCGTCTTTCCATGCTTATCTCTCCATATCTCCATCTGACGTGTTTACCAACAATAGTACATTTTTTTATCTCTCCATATCTTTTTTTT
>QANU01023439.1:298210-322657 GCA_003254905.1 Nissolia schottii
GCGTTCTGCCACCGGCTACCTCCTTCCGCGGTGGAGCTTCTTTGTTTCTCACTCTCCTTTTGAGTGGTGAAACTTTACTTCGCACTCCAAATGGTAGAGTTCTTGATTTTCGCCTCGCATTTTGAATGTTCCTGAACTTTTTCACGGTGAGATTTCATTCATATACTAGATCTACAATTATTTTTCATTTTTACTCTCAATTTAGGATTCTTATCATTATAAACCTCACCTCCTCTTAGATCCTATTACCTTTTTACTTAGGTATTGATTATGGAATTTCATTCTTTAATTTGTCAATTTAGCATGCTTTGATTGTGTATTCATGAGGCTGTAGATTAATACGACACCATAGCTTCAGTTTGAATTAGTTTGTAATTTGAATAGATTCACTTAGTTTAAATGTTTGTTAGTTTGTTAACCATTTGAATAATTCTTATCTCTTTAAGTTTTGAATATTAGTTCTTATCTCTAGTTTGAATACCTCGGATATGAAGGATCATTGTTACTTGAATAGACAATTCGATCATTCAGCCTAATATTATTCTCTATATGGATGGCATTACATTTGCCAGTTCCTGCATTGATTTGCAGGAAATGAGATATTTGAGAGGATGGCAACATTAGGTATATCCAATCTCATGGTGTATTTGTCACAAGTGTTCAGTTTGGGTCAGATTGGTGCTGCAAATATAATCAGCATGTTTATAGGAGTGAGAAACTGCATACCAATTAGCGGTGCCTTAATAGATGATGCCTCTCTAGAAAAATTCAGAACCATAGCTATAGCATCATTTGGAACTCTTGTGGTATGCTCTCTTCCATTATAGTTAATTCAGATAATAAAATTGCTCATAGAGAGACTAATAGTTTTCTTGTCAATGTTAATTTAGTTTTATACATGAAATTAAATGTTTGATGAATTCAGTAAATTATTCTGAAATTTGCTAGTTCTTATGTGTTTTATGTATGTGTAACACACTAATATATAGTACCTTAAGTTTTCACGTGATCAGTGTAGATTGTGGTTGTTTGGCTTGATTGACTTGCTTATTAGGTGTTGGCAAATCCAATCCTCCTGTACTAAATCTTTCATTTTCTCTTGCTTCCTCTGATTTAGGATCTGAAGCCCTTGAAAATGAGTTTATGTTGAACAACAGGCATCTCTGAGGTTTGTTCTTGTATCCTTTTCTCATTCTTGTAATCTAATATGTGGGCTAATAAAACTATTTTGAGTGGTCCAGAAACTTGCCAAATAGTTCGAGTTTATACCCATTGATGACCAAAAACAAAAGCTTAGACCCATTGAAATCAGCTCAATAAACCCAATAACCGTTGGGTCAGGCCCAATAAGAGCCTAACTAATCAAAGCACATTACCCATAATACCCAAAGAAAAAATAAATGCACACACACACACACAACAGCACAAGAATCCCACTCACCCTCACTTGAATTCCTTCCTTCATTCCTTGTGTTGGTCCTCTCCCCNTACCTGAAGAAATCCCATTCAAATAGGTAACCTTACCCTTCTTCTTATTCTTACTCTCTCCCATTTTCTTAATTTTTTTGTGTCCATTTAATCCCTGCTACTCAATAAAACTGCTTTTTTTTTAGTTAATTTTTTTTTTATGGAGAGCAAGACCTAACTAGTATTATTTGACAATTTGCTCTTGTTTTGACAATCGCCAACGAGCACTCTAATAAGGGCAGCTAGAATGAAATAATCACGTTCATGCATATTATTGTCTTATTAGGCGCTAATTTGAAAATTTGATCCCCTTAGGGGTGTATTATTCGATATATTCCGCGTAGTTAGTTTTATGCTATATCATGTCACTTCATGTTTTCTCTTCCCTGGTAGAGTAATCTTCAGCTTGTTATTATTGAAGTTGGTTTCTATTTATGTACCTTTTTGTTAGAGACTGTTGCTTTTGATATTTGCTGGCTCACATGGGTGAATGATTTGCAATTTGATCTTTGTTGCCTTGGAAGGTTATCTGTGATTTCCCTTGGCTTCTAGCTTGTTGTGTCTTGTTTTTATTACTTTTTCCATTTTTGGTCGTGTTTTATGCAATCTCTTTGTTTCTGGATATGGTTTCCTAATTTGGTTTATTATTGAATGACAATTGTGTAGATGAGTGTTGCGACGGATTCTCCAGTGCATTCGTCCAGCAGTGATGACTTCACTGCGTATCTTGACGCGACATTGGATGCAGCAAGTTCGCCAGATGCATCGTCAGATAAAGAAGTTGAAAATCAAGATGGGTTTGAGAGTGGCAGGTGCTCTTTACTGACTTTCATATTATTTTATGCGTTATGGTATTAGTTAAGCTCTTTGGATTTAGCAAATTTATTGAGGTTGATTAGGTATATTTGCTGTAAGAGATTCACTTTATATATCATGATTCATTAGAGTGGTTTCCCCCCTTTTATTGGTACAAACAAAGTACTGTGGTGCTCAAACGAATGGCTTTAACTGACCCCATCTAGTAGGATAATACTTGGTTGTTATTGTTGATGTGGAATGTAGAGTACTTTGGTGGTGCAGACTTTAATTGTAGTTTAGTAAGTTGCTTGCAAGGTACTCTCTAAGTGTTTTAAATGATTTTCTTTTATCATGGAGACATGGATCGTTATCAAGAGTTAGTAGTTCTTCATATTTTAGGCATGATTACTTCTATATGAAATATTGTGGATTAATTACATTTAGGGCATTGCTGTTTTATATAGTTGCAGGTACACTGAATATGGTCTCAGTTTGGGAGCCTCACTCCATCCTTTAGTCCGTACTCCCTATCAACCATGTATTTTAGAATGAACATTACTTAGTATTCGTAACTACATTACAATGTAGCTTATCTATATTTTGCTCTTAATATGTGCACTGTTGTATATACACTTATTTTTGCCTGTGAAATTGTGAGCTGATTTGCATAAACCTGAGAGGGAGATTGGGTTTTTAGGGTTTGCAGTTATGTCTATTTTGTTGCTGATGTCATTCTGATAGATAGTTATATAATGTGATAATTTTTGTTGGTTTATGTTTTATTTTGAATTAAAGCAGAGTTAAAAGACGTAAATTTGAACGTATTGAGGAAAATGAAGGGTCTACTTCAAAAGTAATCGTGGAACAAAATCTAGGTAACTTTAAATGTTTTTATTTTTTTCATCAGCTTTGCTACATCCCCCATGTGCTATTGGGTGTAATTTTTAAGAATTTATTTGTACACAACTTCTTTTCTAGATCAAGAAAAGCAACTTCTAGATGTGATAGTGTTTTTTAGTTTGATCTGCTTCTAAAGCTCTCTTGAATGATTTTTATTGGTTCAACGTAATGTTATTTGACTTGCATTGCTGTGTGTAACTTGTTATTGCTCAAACTATTTTTTCCGCATCACCTAGGGATAGATTTGATTGTTTATTTATCAACACTGTCAGTTCTTATACACAAACTGGCTCCTCATAGACTCTGTGCTATCCCTTTTTTGTGGACCACTAGATAGTTAGATCTAGATTCTCATTTAAATTCTTTGGAATGACTCAAATCCTTCACAATATTTTCGCATGTTTGTGCAATTATTTTCATTTCTTGTACAACTTTATCATCTTGTCTTGGAAGTGATATAACTTTCTCTTTTTTATTGTAGAGGCATCTGTGGAGGTAGATGTATGTAAGCATCCTGGCTCATTTGGAGACATGTGTATATGTTGTGGACAAAAGTTGGATGGAGAATCTGGTGTGACATTTGGCTACATACATAAGGTATACACATCTCAGATGGATAGTTTGTTAACATAAAATGAGTTGTAGCCTATAAAATAGTTATTTCCTGGTTTAGTGGTGGTTATTGATCATACAACATAGTGCAGTGTTAAGCCTATATCTCCCAATCATTTGGGTTATATTTCTCTCTATTAGAAGTACTTGTCACTAGAAGAAGTGAAATATGTCGTGCTGGGGCACTCATATATATTAAATTTACAAGCAATGAATCAGGTCCAAGCTAGATTGTTGAAGCTCCAGGGTTATTTCCTTTGTTTTTTTAATCCCTCATAGGTATTTATATTTTATCACGTACAACCAACATTGTAGAAATGGAGATTGATTCTATTTACATTATTTGATTGTTGGATTTTGAATTGTACAAACTATTCGCACTCTGAGGCTTGGTTGGCTGCTGAATGGTTTACATGCTCTATTATAGTTTGAAGACGTGATGATTCTCTTGGTTTTATATACAATAGTTAGTATGAGCATCAGAGTAATTTAGCTCAATAACAGTTTATTAAGTACGATTGAAAATCTTGTATTTGCAGGGACTGAGACTTCATGATGAGGAAATTTCTAGATTGCGCAATATAGACATGAAGACTTTGCTACATCGTAAAAAGCTTTACTTGGTTCTTGACCTGGATCACACATTGCTAAATTCCACTCACCTTGCTCATCTGAACTCAGAAGAGTTGCATTTAATTTCCCAGGCAGATTCTCTTGGAGGTATTACCTATGTGCTTTTGCTTTTGATAATTGGCATTGGTATCTTAAGTGAGCAGTTTTGCTTAACATAGATGACCCCTTGGCGCCACCCTGGTGTTCAACATGAATGCTAGATGTGTTCTATAGTATGAAGGAGTCTCTTATGTCTAATCTTACAGTTGTTTGTATCAAATGCATTTTAAAAGTTTCCAGCAAGATTTATACACTTATTCTCTATGATTGATTTTTCATTAAAAGCACTTGACAAGTGATTTGTTCATATTTATCGGGTTGCTTTTTGACAATGATATCATTGTGTTATTTTGCAATTGCAAGGACCATGTTGCATTTAGCATCATCATTACAACATGTGTCATTTATAGAAGCGAGTCAAGCTGAATGGCATCTCTCTCATTGATGAAACTTATTTGAATAGTTTGGCATTCTAACTTAAGTTCATGCATTTTGGTAAATTGGGGTCTTTACAACCCACTTGCATCCTTCATTTTCATCGGTGTATTTTCTAACAGCTACGATTTGATTTCACATTTTTTGTTAATGGCTTCTCATCTATGTTGCTTTTTTGAACTTACATGTTATAAATCAAATAGATGTCTCCGAAGGAAGCCTTTTCAAATTTGATCACATGCATATGATGACCAAGTTGAGGCCCTTTGTTCGCACATTTCTAAAAGAAGCAAGTGAAATGTTTGAGATGTACATATACACCATGGGTGATCGGCCCTATGCCTTACAGATGGCTAAGCTGCTTGATCCTCAAGGAGAATACTTCCATGCTAAGGTGATTTCTCGAGATGATGGGACTCAGAGGCATCAGAAGGGTCTTGATGTTGTTTTGGGGCAAGAAAGTGCTGTTCTCATTCTTGATGATACAGAGCACGTAAGTGCAATGCTAATTGCTGACTTGAAATGCTGAATTACTTAATTGGCATTGAATTTCATTCTGTCTTGGATTCATCCATTAAATGCATTCTGATGAAGTTCACAAGTTTTGTCAAATGACTTCGAACTAAAATTGATTAAATTTGGGTCATGTAAGAGTAATATGATTGCATAATATGAAGAAGAAAACAGAAAATTCAGTTTACTTTGCAATTTTGCTTTCGTTTAAATATAACATAATAAATATGGATATTGACTCATTTTCAGTTACTGTTGCCTACTGAACTAAGTATTTATTTTAGGAAATGAAATACCTGTTTACATTAATATATGGATGCATGCATATTTATGTTTTATTTGTTGCATATCAGACTATGTTAACAGATTTCTTGTTCTATTCTGGTTGAACTTTTTATTATATCTTCCTATGAGTACAAGTTTGGGTGCTTGATTTTTCTTAGCACGACCCCTTCCAAAATGCTTTGAAGACAGATTAAATGTAATTTTTGACTGAGCATGTTTGATGTGCATAAACTAATTCTGCTGTCTTGGCTCATTGTCCTTCTCTAGTAATTGTGTTAGTGTGGTGGTTTGCCTGATTATTGGTTAAACATATTGGCCTTCTGTTTTTCTTTTTCTTGGAATATAATTAGCAATGTGAAGTTCATTCTTTATGTTGCAAGCTCAGATTTTTAGATATTCTAAGATCTGTTCATTTAATTTTGCTGCTAACTCTTGTAGGCATGGATGAAGCATAAAGATAACTTGATACTGATGGAACGATACCATTTTTTTGCTTCAAGTTGTCGGCAATTTGGTTTTAATTGCAAATCTCTTTCTGAATCAAAGACCGATGAAAATGAAGCTGATGGAGCACTTGCGAAAATTCTTAACGTTCTCAAGCAAGTCCATTGTTCATTCTTTGGAGTATGTCAATTCTCACTATGTCAACCCGGTATAAACTTTTTGGTATCTATTATTCTGCTGAAACTGTGGTGGGTAACCTTTTGTAGGAACTTAAAGAAGATCTTGCCGACCGAGATGTGAGGCAGGTAATCGTTTTGCTCGTATTTATTTGTATTTATTTGTCTAGTGGCTCTTTAGCTTTTTGTTGTAAGAAATATATAGTTACTTTTGTAATTCTACTGTGAGGCTTTGATAAAGTAATGTGGTTCTTACAATTGATTTGTTCCCGCCCACCCCTAGGTTTTGAAATCAGTTCGGAGTAAAGTCTTGAGTGGATGTGTGATCGTTTTCAGCCGCATTTTCCATGGAGCATTACCATCACTTCGGACAATGGCAGAGCTGTTGGGTGCCACTTGTTTGACAGAACTCAACCCTTCAGTGACACACGTGGTTGCTACTGATGCTGGAACCGAGAAGGCCCGGTGGGCAGTGAAAGAGCATAAGTTTTTGGTTCATCCCCAGTGGATAGAGGCTGCAAATTATTTTTGGGAAAAACAGCCTGAGGAGAATTTCGTTCTCAAGAAAACGCAGTAGCAACTGATCTTGTAGTGGCCCAAGGTTTTGGAAGCATGTGCCTAGTGAGACCTACTTCAGATTGTGGATATTCATCACTTCAATAGGAAATATAAGACTCTGTTTAACTCTAGCTTTTGTAGTGTTTCCTAAGAACTTTACTGTCATCATAGATTGTTAGGATAAATGCTTGGTTGTGAGGCCCAATATTTGTAGCTCAAGTGTCACTAAATTTCTTTATGGGGAATCACTTGAGCCTGAAATTGAATCTCACTTTGTCAGAATTTTATCCTATCTTTGTCCTCATAGGTATTTTTCTTCAAAAAAGTATGTTATGTCAGCATTTTCAGGGGCATTATTTCCAGTTCCCTGCTCACAACGGTTCTATGCTTCCTAACATATAATTTGAAGCCAAAAACTGAATGAAAAGTACCCGTGAGTAATCTATCATGATAAAACTTCATAGCTAAGTTTGGTACTTTGCATATGCTGAGGGTTCCACGGATTGGAGCCACATAGAATCATGATAGGCAAGAGTAAGTACTCTAACAAAAGAAAACGTGCTTTTATATTGTATCATGTAATTACTTTTGATTGTGGGAGCATTATCTGTGATTCTGTTTGAATAAGAGGAAAATTTGGCAGTACAGTTTCGCCTCTTGTAGCTTTTTTGATTGTTACAATGTTATTTTTTTCATCTTGATAGGAGTTGTTATCTGTTTACAGGGGAACAATTATCCATTGAAAATTCTTCTATGGTTCACTTACATTGATCCCACTGACCTTTGCACTTAGCATAAGTATGTGCTCAGTGAAAGTTAACTGCTGACCTATTATTGCTTTTGTGAACCTTTTCAACATTGTGTTTTTTGCTCTTTAATATTCAATTCATTCTTTGCTTCAATTGATACTGGTTCCTAATTATACATTGCAAGTTTTACCTTTTGCCCAACCACTGCTTTATATCACTGTCTGGCTCTGGCACTGGCCCTAATGCCGCTACCGCCGCTCAGTTTGTGAGGGCTGAAATGCTTCCTAGTAGTGTGTGCTGGAAGTGCGGCAACCACTTTATGAATTGTCAAAAAGGGTGGCACAGAAAATGGCAATTGCAGTAAGTTCACTATGGTTAATCCATAATATAAGTTACTATTGTAGTTTCTGGTTGACTAGTGTCATAATTGTGAACATCCAAATAAGTCCAAGGTAAATGAGCACAAGTCATTTGTTTCCTTGTTGTGCAACTTGTGTTTGCTTTGGGGAAATGTGATTGGTATAGTTGGGTAGAACAAGTAGAAGGGGTTAGGACTTAGGAATGAAACTTTATATGTATGTATGATTGCTGATCCCTAATGATTTAAAGCATTTTTTTTTTCACGAAGGAGTAAAATTACTTTTTGATGTAGGAATGGAAGATATCATTACTAGTCTGAACATTTGATTTGTTCATAAATCTTGGTTGTTGATGTAGGAATTTTCTGTGTCGCAGACCAATAGAACCAAGAAGGCCCGTATTGTTGGAAAATAAGGTATGTGAACATTAACATTCCCCTAATTCTATGAGGGTTTTTTTTGCTTTTTGAGAGAACAACTTGTTATTCCTGTTGTATGGTGGAAATTAAGGTTGGAATGATTTCCTTAGACATAGATTCATATTTTTCTTTTGTTCAGAACTTGTTTTACCTGTGAATTCAAATGAGATGTTTGAATTCCAGGACTTGTTGGTTAATAGTACACGACGCAGTACGGTGTTATGACCATGATTTTTTCCAATTTTTTTTTTTTAATTATATGTATATATGATGTGCGTTATTTTTTCTATTTTGTTTGTGCATTAGTTTATCTAGCTAGCTTATTTCAGGCTGATGAACTAAGAAGAATAATGCATTAAACTGTTGGGAGAAGTTAACATTCTCTCTGTATTATAATTTTTTATCATTACTTGTTCACTGTTAAGTAGTTTTGGTATTATTTATCATTACTATGATATCCAGTTTTGCAATCAGTCCTTTTACATGTACACCCTCTTAGCATCTACTATACATGCCCACACAATAACTCCCAAACAACCCTCGTCTCACGTTAACCCACTCGCCTATTACGTGCACGTCTCCACATCTCCTTCGCAAAACCAACATTGTTCTCTATTCATCTCCATCCGAATTTCACTAAAATCACCATTGAACGAAGGACGACGAAACACTCGTCATTAAGCAAACCGATAAGCACTCGATGACAAATGCCCACATTTATGTTTCGGATTTGAAATTGTAACTTTTTAGAGTTTTTGTAGTTGATTGCAGACTTTTGAATTTTCGTTGCTTTTCGACTGATGTATATGATTTAATTATGAAACAACAAACCAATTTTGGATTACTTTTATTGTTTGTATTTGTGGAAATTGTTTGCAAAATTGTTCAAAAAGTCTTTGCATTTTAGTACATAAAGTTTGTAGTGTATAAAGCTTGTGCATTGATAATTTATGTGTATTATATCGGTTTCTTGTGAAATATACATGTTAGAATTGGTAAAGTTTGTGCATTGACGTATATAATATTTGTGCATTATGATACTTAAGGTTTGTGCACACTTACCAAATATTTATGCGAATGAGAGTGCACAAACATTAAAAAAATGAAAAACACACGTGCTAAATTTATGCAAATTTTAATCTCTAAAGTTTATGCATAATAACACATAATATTTGTGTACTTTAACATATAAAGTTTGTATACATGTGGTGTTTTTAGGTATGATTGAGTTTCATGTTAACCAACGTTTAGAGCATCAAAACATAAACTTAACAACGTAATTGCACATTGAGAACGAGAGTGCACAAACATTAAAAACATGAAAAACACGTTTGCCAAATATTTATGTGAATTTTAATCTTTAAAGTTTGTGCAAAATAACACATGTTTGTGCACATGTGGTGTTTCTAGTTATGAACTTATGATTGTGTTTCATGTTAACAAACGTCTAGAGCATCAAAGCACAAACTTTAACAAAGTAATTACACAAACATTAAGAACGATGGTACACAAACATTAAAGACATGAAAAACACATACTTGTCATATATTTATGCAAATTTTAATCTCTAAAGTTTATGTAGAATAACACATAATGTTTGTGCACTTTAATATATAAAATTTGTGTACGTGTGGTGTTTTTAGGTATGATTGTGTTTCATGTTAACCAACGTTTAGAGCATCAAAGCACAAACTTTAATAACATAATAGCACAAATATTGAGAACGAGGATGCACAAACATTAAAAACATGAAAAACACACTTGCCAAATATTTGTGCGAATTTTAATTTCTCAAGTTTGTGCATAATAACACATAATGTTTGTGCACTTTAATATATAATGTTTGTCCCTATGAGTGTGAGGAAAAATCTTGTGGGAGTGTGTGCCGCAGTCGCTTTGTCGTTAGTTTATTCCAAATTTAGCGATTTATATGAGATATGACGTATACCAATTAATTTTTGTATTTTGTACATGGTGGATATAGGGGGCATGATTGGGGTGTACCCCAATCATTTTTGTTTTGCAATTGTAGTGTTGTAAGTTGGACGCTAATCCCTTAATTTGGACCTACTATTAAAAAAAAATGAAATGAAATTACCCACACTTAAAATTGCGGTTAGCTAAGAACATTATGTGTAGCTAATTAAAAGTATTAACCACATTTCGGAAATGCAGTTGTTTGAGAATTTATTGTAGTAGCCACATTCAATAAGTGCACATGTAATAAGCACGATTGCAACTGTTGGAAGATCGTTTAGCCATAGTCCAAAAATCGAATTGACTATGGTTAAATGCACTTTTTTTTTGTAGTGTTGCCTGAACGTATCCGTGTAATAATGTTTATTTTTTGTACAAATCTATGTCAAATCAAAGAATCAAGTTAGCGTGTCTCGATACTTTACTGAAGCAGAATACTGTGCCTTATACATGGTTAAAGAGCTTGCTCAAATATTTTGAGGTTGATGTCCTTCCTACCGTGATCCTTTGTGACAGTCAAGCAACAATCCATATTGCCACGAAACCAACAATCCATGAGCGCTCAAAACATATTGAGATAGTCTATCATTTCACCGAGGATAAAGTAACTGAAGGTCTAATCAAATTGGTACTTGTTCCATCCAGGCACCAAGTGGCTGATGTGTTAACCAAAGCCCTGCTCTCTCCTTATTTCCATTCTTTGGTGTCCAAGTGGGGCATTTACAACGTGTACAACCCAACGTGTATATATCCTGCAACTAATTATTGTTCATTGTAGAGGCGTTATTGGTTAGTTAGGCGGTTAACTCAAGTAGTTAGCTCGAAGCGGAATACTAATGTGTATATATCCTATTGATGATGACATGGAAAGCAAGTTTTCATTTCCCTTACTTCGTTGTGTAATAAATATCAAGCTAATTAAAATACGAGACTAGGGACGTATTATAAGGCATAGAAAAACCTTTTCCTTATTTCCAAATAAATGTAGCTCAACATTACCGTATTTATGGTTATCCTGCAGATACATTAATAGCTCAATTCACCCCTCACTCACAAAATCACAACCAAACAAGTAGTAACTAACTATTTAAAAAGAAAAAAGAAAAAAAATGAAAAATTAAAATATCCATGGATAAAAAGTATCTAAATTAAAAGTAAAAGGGAGAAATGATTATCCTCCTAATAGATCCTCTTAAACATTCTCTCAACTATTAAATGAAGTAAATATTAAGATATTATTCATTTATCTTTTACTTCATTTAATAATTAGAATGATGTTTAATAGAATTTTTAAGAGGATATATCATTATTCTTAGTGAACAAAACCACAGGATAAATCCATCAAAAGAAGTGCTGCCTGAGCTACTTCATCTCTTGGAAACACCTGTTGAAAAGCCGAATTATTCTCCCTCAAATTTATTGCAAAGTCCTCAAAATACTCAAGCTTTGTAATTTCCCCTTGTTGATGAGATGATGAGCTTGCATTAGTAGTAGTAGTTGTAGTAGACTTGCACTTATTCTTGAAATGTGTAAAATGGTTTGTACGAGATTTCTTCTCCTTGTTGTACACTCTTGTCTTTGCAGCGTGTGCCATATCCGTGGCATTGGCCAAATTACCATTGTTTGCAGCTTCTGCCATTGCCCTTCTTGCCTTCCTTTGTCTAATACCACATGCATTGCAAAGGGACTACACCAAGCAAGAAAATGTTGCATATGTTAGTAAGGAGCTAAGTACTTTTCATTAATCAAATAGGTTGGGTTTGATTATTTTAACAAAAAAAATTTCAATGAACTTCTAATTATAAGCTATAAATTTGCTAATCTGTTCCCTCAAAGGTGAATAGTCTTTGATTACTTTCGATGCATGCAATGTTTGTTTTGTTTCATGATTTTTCAAAGTTTTGTTAAGAAAATATTGAAAATAGAAAATGAAAATAAAAAACAAGATATTCATGTTTTCGGTACATTTGATTTCCTTCACAAAATCCTTAAAGATAGAAAACATATTAGAAACAAGAACATAAACTAAGACAGGAAACACATTAAAATCAAGAAAATATATAAACTGGACAATTTGGTTTTTGTTTCTATTTCCTATCTTCATTTCTTATTTTCAAGATTTTGGGGAAAGAAAAAATTAAACAATTCTTTTTTCCTATTTTCATTGTTTCATTCATAAAATTCTATAAAACAAGAAGCAAAATGATGATGAAAACTCAAAATGAGAACAAAAATCTAATAGACTCTGCATTATTCAATGAAAATTTTCGTTTTCTTGATTCACTCTTATGTCCCTAGTTGACAAAACACATATTTTAAATAGAAACTGCAAATAAGTTAAAACAAACATAAAATAAAATCATGTTTAGGAAAGATTATATATATTTTGGAGGTAATAGTCATTTTCTAATTTTTTTCTTAAATTTATCTTAGAAAATATATTTTAATCCTAAAATAAAATAATATAAATACATATATACATAAGCTTTATTGTGAATAGAAGAGAGAAGGGAGAGAAGTTAAATTACCTTAGGACCATTAGGGCCACTCCTCCAAAGTGGGGTAGTGCTTGTGTTGCAATCCGAACAAACCCTAGTAGCAGTGGTGCCACCATTGTTGTTGTAATTACTGCGAGGGCTTCTTAGGCTGTGCCCTTGATTTTGGAACCTTGTAGGGCTTCTTGGAGTATTATTATTATTATTAATGATTGATGATTTGTCTTCAGCGCTGCTACCATGCCTCATCATCATTTTTTTCATCAACCTTACCTTTGATGGCACCCATTTGGCAGACCCGTGACCATTTTTGCTATTTCCCTCTTCCACTTTGTGCAAGGGTACTAGTAAATTTTGGTCACATGTGCTGTTTATTGAGTGATGATTCTCTATAACTTGCTGAGGTGGTGAAGTGAAGGATGAATTGATGATAACTTGGTCGTTAATATTGTTGCTTGATGAACCATGGTGATATACTTGCTTATCATCCTAAAGCAAAGAGATCATGAAAATTACACAAATTAGAACGGATGACGTTAAGATATAAAATCATTTAATTGTCTTTACCAAATAACTTAAGTTTTTGGGAGAGATAATTGTTCTTGACATATGTTATTAGAATTTTTATTATTAAGGTCTAGAATTTGATTACTACCAATTTTATTTTAAAAATCATTCAATTGTCTTTATTTAACAGTTTAAACTTTTAAAAAAAATGATTTCTTGACACACATAATTTAGACCGACAACGTTGTTTTGGTGATACATAAACGTAAACTTAGAGTAACACTACATAATCATATATATATATATATATATATATATATATATAAATCACTAATCATGTTAAATCATTTGGAGAACTAAATTTTGAGATTTTTCATAAACTTATATGATAGGAGATACAAATAAGTTGATGAAATTGAAGGCAGAATTATCTTAAAATTTAAGCTTAGAAATCATATAAGAACTTTTGTCTTTTATGTAAAAATGAAAAATAATATGTATATGTAGCTTTTCCTTTTAATTAATGAAAGGCATATGCTTAAATTGAATATACAGTTGAGTAGTGATAGATAGATCATAATCGCCAAACAATATTGACCTTGTTACAAAACTACGATTACTAGGATAGGGTTGGGAGCTAGAAACCTTGTTTCCAAAAACGCTCATATTCACTGATGTGCTAATAATAAACGGATTAGAGCAAAAGATTTCTCACTCCAACATCAACTAAGAAATTCTCTTTTAATTAAGCCTTACGAATAATTATAAAACCCAAGAAAGCAAATTAGAACTAATTAAAGACAAAAAATAATTGATCGAAGTATATGGATAATCCAAAAATTAACAGGACAACATGATCTTTACCTGTTGATCCTTCACTCTCATAAACTCTCCAACCTCTAAGGTTTGCCTTCGATCAAGCATGTTAAACAAGGTACGACATGAGAGAGAAGAAGGTGATGAATCCTGATTATTGGGAGAAGAGATAATATTATTGAAGAGTTGTTGGCTTTGACCTTGCATGATGATGGAAGAAGAACCTGGTGGGTTCAGAGAAATAGAAGTCATAGATAGGCTCAAAAATAGAAAGAAAGAGATAAAAAGAGAAAGAAACGGTACTAGCTATACTTTGTTATTAGGACAATGAATAGTACATAGGGGATAGGGTAGCCTTTGAAAGAGTTGAAGAGAAAGGGTGGTAGGGTTCTTATATAAAAGGAAAGTAAGAGGCTGAAAAAAAAGAGAAGAGTTGTTTGTAATCTATGTGGGGGAGAGAGGGCATTCACGTGATGACCCTTTTTCATATATATATATATATATATAAAACTCAANATAGAAGGGGACAAGATAAAAGGAGGTGTAGAGTGTTACTACTCGACGACCTTCATGCCCAAGTGAGACAAAACCCTGTCTGGCTGCAGTTCTTTAGCAAGCATATATTATTAACGTAGCATATGATTGTGGCCTCTTATTTTCATTTTTTAAAGTCACATACGGTAAAATGAAATACAGTGTATACTAGGGTGTCTTTCATAGATTTTTATTTTTTCCTAACTTCTATGGGTATCTTTATTCTTTAGCATTTTATTTTATCGTACTCTATGCAACACATGCATGCATTTATTTCACCCCCCACAATCATCTATAACTTCTTTCCTAAAAAATTACTCCATCAGTATAATTCTAATTATCTGTCGCTTTATTTTTCTTTTTTCCTTTATTTTAAAAGTTACATTAGTTGTAATGGGTAAAAATCTAAAATCTCATGCATATACTTAAATCTCTTACCATTAAACCAATTTTAGTGGCTTATTTATCACTTTAGTTGAATACATGTGTATTAAAAAACTTAAAAATCAATAGTTATTTAAAAAGTAAGATTATGAAAGTATCCTTAATTAATTTAATTTAATTGAAACACTTCATGAATGAGAGAGAGTGCATTAAAATGTTAGTATTTTTAAAACTTCAATAAATTAAAAGTGAGAGTGACGAATAATTTAAAAAAGAAAAAACCAACCAAATTAAAGTGACACTATAAAAAGAGACAATAACGAAGTGTTTCACACGAAATAATCTCGGAGAATCTCTCGGCACTAACACAAAAGAATATTTAAAAGGGACAAGCAATTGCACAATCTTCTGATGAAGAACAGGTGAATTGGCAATTGAGAGAAAAGTGGGAAGCGTAAATGCTTATATTAATGATCACTGAAAAGGTGATTTTGATTACAAAGTATCATTGCCCGAGCGAAGGACTTGAGTGTGAGTAACAGTGAAGAAAGGAGAGAAAAGAGTGTCAAGGTTGAGAGAGGCTACGATCTACTAACTACTCCTAGAAAAGTAGGGAAATAAAGTGAAAAGAAAAAGTGGTGGCATACGCTGAGCTTCTGTAGAATTGCTTATTGCCGGTTGGGGGATACCTCATGTATATATACTACCTAAGCCCTAGACCATTCCTAATAACTTATTAGTGTTATTGTTGATATATGTAAGGATTTTTAATTTATATTTATTTCCAAGACTTTTGTAATGAGATTTTCTTTTATAGTGTATTTTGAGTAAGATTGTAGGATCATCTAAATTATCAATCGTGAGTTTTCAACCGATTGACCTTACTTATGATGTCGCAGAAGCTTATAGATCATTCCTTCACGTTAGGAGGTTTCTTCAAAGAAAATTTAGCGTTACAAATCTCAACATGAATACATATATATTACAATATCCACTCAGATAGAAATTGAGGTTGTAGAGACCAAACGATAGAAGCTGAAGATGTATATATATATAATTATGTGGATACTGAACACTTAGAATACATAAGTGGAAATGTAAAAGAGGAGAGCCAAAATACAAATGGAGTCTCAAACACCAGGGTGCTCCACAACCCACAATTTTCAAAGACTAATTATTTTCTGACCCCCAATATATATTATCCCCAATAGCCTAGATATCTTTTCTGATGTAAATCCCTTATTCTCCGTTTGATTGTTGAAATAAGACTGAGGGAATAGAGACACACAAGTCAGTCTTGTATTCTGTTTAGTGATAGTATACAATACACACTTATTTGTATCTATATCTTGTTTGGTTTAATAGAGAAAATACAGTCTTATTACATTAATTTAATAGAAAAAATTAAAAAAGAAACACATTATCCTACTCTGAAAGGTTGTGTCCCGTGTCTTGTCTTCGTGTCTTAGTAAACAAACAGAATTTTTGTCCCCGTGTCTCAATATTTATGCCTTATCTCAGTAAACAAACGCTGCCTTATAGAAATTTGCTCTTAAGTTGCCAACTGTCTTCGTAACTTCCCCAAACTGCTGAATGACATTCTGAACTTTCGAATTGTCATTTTAACTGCTTGGTAACTGCCCCTCTGCATCCTGAGACACATTTTCTCCCTACATATATTCTCATGATATGGAAAATGAGCACATTTGACTAAAACCTCCATCGACCCATTAAGGAGTTTTAGGGTTGCTGAAATAGCCTCCAACTGAACTTAAAGCTCCAATTAGTGTGTGAGGAAAATTGGAATTTGTTGACATGAAGCAGTGGCTAGAACAACATTTTTTTTTAAAATTGAGAAACATGAAAAATTGGATGAATATAGGCTGGAAGAGTTAGTTCGTAGACAACAATTCTGCGAGCCACTTCAAAAGGACCATAAAATCGAGGGCTGAGCTTTAGATTGATCCATTTTTCTTAGAGATTTTAACTTCCATGGTTGTAGCTTAAGGTAGACAAGATCACTAGGTTGGAGTTCCCGACAATGTTTATTAGCCTGCAACTTCATTCGTTCTTGAGCCCTGCGTAAATTCTGTTTCAGTCAATTTTTTAAAACACTATTCGCTTTATGGCAAATCTAGCATTACAATCCTCAACATTATGAATGCAAATACATTGTGATCTCACTGCTTATAACCCAATGATCCATCTTTTTCTATATAAACAAAACACTAATAGTCTTCAGATGTGTTCACTTTTCAATTTAGATTATATATTATAGGATGCATACTATTCTATTCGTTCTTACTTGAGTGTCCAGTGCATTTATAGTTACCACTCGTGCAAGATCGTGAAGAAGGTATTTTGACTTCATTTACACTAGATCACAAATGTAGTTAGTCAATGTTCTCATTCGGCTCAAATAAAAAAAAAATAATTTATTTCTTAATGTTTTCGGTGCATTAAAAATCATATCAAAATTTTCTACATTTTGATAAAAATTAATCATATCTAAAGTTTATTATAATTTATTGAACTTCACGTAATCTTATCCGAGTCGGATGAATTTACTATTTACTACTGTACTTCAAATATATTTGTGGGAATAAAGTTCTTGTAGCACTAGCTATAGTACAAATTTTCCACTTTCAATTTGTAGACAAGTGGATTGTGAGGAAAAACCCATAAAGGAATTAATCTATATAACAATAAATGTATTTTGGAGCCATGGGGAGGGATGAGGATTGTGCAGATCTGAAGAGATATGTACAGGCATGCAGGAGGGCCTTACTTGATATCACACTTGACTCCTTATTCTTTCCAGAAAACATCAAACGCTGGCATTGCAGGTGACACGTCTGTGACAGAGACACCCTAACTAGTCCCCACACGGCACACCCATTTTTTTGTGATTTATGACATACTCTTTTTTATCTATGATGGAGTTTTTGGAATTGTGTTCATTATCCTTATTTTGACTTGTATTTTATTTATTATAGGATAAAAATTTAATGAAATGTGAGTCTATTATCTCATCTAATAATAAATGTGGCCAAATTAACATAATGTTTCATGCAAAATAAATATAAATACATTTTTTTTTTTACCTTTACCCCACCACGTACTCTTCGTGAAATGAAGAAAAATACATCTCTTTTCGACCCAACTTGTAGAGATTTTAGTTAATATTTGGTCTCATTCTTTGTTAGTTTCCTCTGTCTCATATGAAAGCTCAGTTTGAAACGAGCGGTGCTCAATTTGCTATATGTCGCGGCTTTGGCTGATGTTATTTACTCGAGAAATTTGCGTAAGGGTTTTCTAAAAGATGAGTTCCTTCACTTTAGAATGTAAAATGGAGAGATTCACTATTAAATCAATAAAATAAAAGTCAAACACATTCTCATTTTAATAATTCAATGTTGAGATATCTTATTTTATTTTCTAAACTGAAAAATCTAATTTTAGAGGATCCAAATATGATAAATTCTTACCTACGTCATAATGTAAATGTTGATTTTTTTTCCATAGTACAATCTTTACTATTAATTGATTTTTTTCCTAATAATTTTTCTTTTTTCTATAGGGTTTTCTTAAGGAGGTTTTAATGAGGCATGACATGGGGAGTGGAACACCTCAAGTAAAAATCTTGGCATATAAAGTCAAATGTGATCTTTCACCATGAAAATCTTTGTTGTTTATGTCATGTGCATGTCTCACTTTCTCAATCAATTATGAGAGATTACACTTGACCTCATGATAAGACTTTTACTTTAGAGGATCTATTCCCCATGACCTGTATGAGTTAAGTGTCATTGAGACTCAGTGGTGTATGTTTCCTTTTGCTTGCTCTACTTTGGGGTTTAAGCTGTGGAATAAAAGGATCGAAAATAAAAAACAAATCAATACTCTAAATGCATTGTGAAGTATGAATCTGTTACACCATGATATATATAAGAATTTCTCAATTCTATTGTCATCTCACAGCAAAAAATTTTATGTGTTTAGGGTTATAAAAATTCATAGACAATGACCCTCTAAAGTATGAACCACATTCTAGAGGAGAAAATTATGGGAAAGTGAGAGGTTTATATTATTAGAGTAATAGAGTGAGTTTGTGAGTCGACATATATTATTTTAATGATATGTAAACCTTTCATTTTCTTTTTTTTAAAATGAGAATCTTACTTTAAAGGATAAAAATAAATGTGGTTTCTCATATGTTCCATGGAGTAAATATCCTCTCTTACTAAATTTGTCTATTTTCAACAATTTTTAAAACCAAATTCATTGAATTTTGTTATCATTTCATGATCTAATATGACATATTGATGTGTTATATGATTTAATGTGAAAAATTAATACTTTTCAATACAATATTTGTAGATGATGCATCATAAGCTTAAATTATCCATAAATCTCTAAATTTCTTATGAGTCAGCTCCTTCAATAATTTTACTAATGAAAAATTTGTTACGATTATATAAAACATAAAATAATGACAATTTGCTAAATTTAGCTCTAAAGATTATCAAAAATAGACAAATTTAGTAGGAAAGAATATTTATCCCATGTGGCATATGAAAAACCACCAAAAATAAATCAAAGCAAAAAATGGCTAACTCTAATGCATAATTTCTCTAAATGAGCGAGCAATAATGATCAGTAGTGCTATTTGAACATTAAATATACCCAAACACCTATATACACTATATATGAGGGAAGAAAAAGACAAAATTGTTGTATTTGATACAATGGGTAAATAATCTCTAATATAGACGGCATCAACAAATGTGCATACGACATCAACGCCCATGTACGTGGTATCAACATACGTTAAGATATCATCAACATAATTATTTTTCAATTTTTTTAAACACATTTTCTCTCCATCAAATCACACATTATCTCAATCACATGGTATTGTCTCCCGTTAGAGCAGACTCGCTCTCCTCTACTCTCATTCTCTCCATCAACAAACTAGGCATCAACATAACAGAAACATGCATCAACAAACTAGGCATCAACATAACAGAAACATGCATCAACATAATAGAGATAACCATTAACATCAACCCGATACCTTTTCCTCTTTCCATCAAGTTAGACTATCTCTTCTCTTCTCCCACTCTCTCATTCTAGCGTCAAGCTCATTCACCAAGTGAGTATTAACATTATAAAAATAGGCATCAACGTAATAGTCATAGGTATTAACGTAATAGTCATAGGTATCAACATAATGAAAATAGACATCAAAACATTTTAAAGATATATCAACGTTTATAAAAGTAAAAAAAAATAAACCTTTCTTTAAATAAAACTTTGATACATTTTTTTTAATGCTGATGTTTATTTTCATTGTGTTAATGTCTATGTCTATTATGTTGATGTCTATGTCTATTAAGTTAATGTCCACATATTTTAGAGATGAAGATTAAGAGAGAGTGTGTGATTTGATACAGAGAAAGTGATTAAATTTTTTATTATATTTTTATTGATTAAATGTCATTATTATGTATTTTTTTTTAGTTTATTAGGTATTTTGGCGTGAAAAAAGAATTTATTTTGAATAGTGATTACATGTTCCCTGTGTTATGACAGAAATGAAAACGATCCCTGCAGCGACCTTGGATCTTATGACCCACTGCTCGGATTCACTAGGTGAAGATCATTGGCCATATATATACATAGTTTTCAATTAATGAGATGATTACAAACATATATATTTGCTTCTTATTTGCCCACGTTTAGTTGTTAAGCCAAAGTTGTAAAATGATGGTTGACACAATTGGTATGAAACGATATTGTGTCTATTTTATGTTAATGATGTGAGTATAATTTTCATTGTCAATGTAAAGACAATATTTCTGATAATACTAAAAGAATTCGAAGGTAATCCTTGACTTTGATAAAATGACTAGCTCCAATCCAGCTACAGTAGTTTAATTAAAAAAAATTTTGTCAAAGTTCTTATCAAGCCATGTAAGTGTGAGAGAGAGGATGATAATCTATTTTTTGTTTAACAAGTGTTGAAAGTTTGATATTTATTTTTGATATGTATGGAGTAATTTTAAAATTTGTGACCAACTTTTACTTTTTGAATGAGTTCACTGAATTCAAAAGGATTAGTTAGCGGAGAATAAGATATATATAGTGGCTTACCATTTATAAGACGATTGTAAAAAATAAAAATCTTATTGAAAGAACGTGAGGCATAAGAAGCCAAGATTATAGTATCATACACAATATACTACATGTTGTGCCCAGATCCCATTAGTATGTACGTACTTGAGAATGTCACAATCAAGATTAATTTGGCAAACCATTTGAGACCAAGACAAGAAAATGATAAGAATCACAAAATCCATATCCTTAAAATTTGGTTCCACCCATTAGGGATCGGAGTTTGTTGATAATGTTATAAGTTTGACCATATAATAAAATCTGCAAGCATAAAATTAAAATTTGGTGAATAATACTAGGCCTAATCTCTTGGGCATAATTTTTTATGATCAAGAAAGAAGCTACGTATGATTGATATGAATCACTCCTATGTCTTCAAGCCTGAGAAAGAAGATTAGATATACATCTGTAATTGATGGTGAGGGATTTGTCTCAACTTTCAAAATAACAATTGAGCAATACTTTGTGTGTTCCTAATGCTAGTGGTATATATGTACCCTTAAATTTTGAGGGGCCATGGTATTTTAGCTAAATGACAAGGTATGTAATCGGCAGCCTAAGCTATTGGCGGTTCAAATATATGGGTTGATTTTTTATTTTATTTTATTTCCCCACTATAGCCAAAAGACCAAAGTTGGGGCCAGGAGAGATGTAGCTATACAGCCTATAGTATATAGTTATATCCATTATCCATGGGCTAGTAATTTCATGTTTAAATATGTTTTTAGTTTTGATAAATATAAGTTGTTTTAAAGAAGAATTACTATATTTTATTTTTCTCAATTTCTTCTTGAGACGTAAATTTTTTAATACTAACACTGTGAGAGACATTATTTTGAACTTTTGTCCTCTTTCTTACAAGGTGTTAAGGTACTTATCGCTCTCGTCTTAGTTCTTGATGTTTTATTTTAAATCTTTGAGATGGTATTTGTAAGAAAAGTTATTTGATTTGCTTCTTAAAAATGTAAGCGTGAATTACTTTAATCTTTGACATTAAACAACTGACATTTTAATCCTTGAAACTGATTTATTACATTAAATGAAGATGTGACAAAAAATAGGACTATAGATGATATTGTAGTACCATTTGGGGTTGAAAATGTGATTGTATTTACAACCCACTTGTTATCATAATCTCATTTAATATTAAAAATCAACAAAAACGTGGCGTCACAACAATGATAATGAATTTAGGGATCAACTTGACCTATAACTTATAATTTTAAGGATGAAAAAGGTCAATTTTTAAATTCCGTAGACTAAAGTGGCTTATAATTACATTTTAATGGATCAACATTAGCATTAACTCAAGTAAGAAGGGTCCAATGACTTTGTTTTCCACAGTGCTTTAGGTCAACTAAATTTATGCAGTAATCCCTGAAACGGAGACATTACCCAAGTTCTACTATTCTTTTTTGGGTCATGAACTATTTCCCTTTTGGTCCTGACAATTTTAACTATTTCAGTTTGGTCATTAGATGATCCTACTGGCTTTTGGCTTTTTGGTCGAATCCAACAACCCTGTATCCTGTGGGGGACAAAAAGATATAACAGGCAATTATGGAATGTCAGCATTGGGTCTATACAAATGGGCTGCCCAACTTGTTGAGCCACATTAGCTTTTCAGTTTCTACCGTAATTTTGCTCTCTTAAGTTCTTCTCTTTCGAGGAGAAAAAAAAAATATGTTATGCTCTTTTATTTTATTTTCAGTTAAGTGGATGAATAATGTTATGATATATATAATGGATTCTTTTCTTGCTTGCATATGAAACAATATCCGACCAATAATGGTGTTAGGAGTCTCACCGTAAACGTCGATTTAAAGGGATGACAATATTATGAGTCCTATATTGTTTAAATAGACAAGTTTAGTACACTAAATAATGATTTTTCCGATTGACTCTCTTCATGGCTTGAGTCATAAAATATAGTCCCAGTATGCACTAAATGACTTGAGAGTATAACTATATTTGTATGGGCCACACTTTTTTTTTTTTTTTTTTTCATTTTCATGAAAACAAAACATTGTCACTTGATCACGGTTCACAACTCAAAAGTCAGGTAAGCACCAAAGTTAATTAGTGATCAAGGAAACATCAATCTACCTTGTTCATTAAAAGTTTACAAAAAGCCTCCAAAACACACACTTGAATTTTGTTAGCACTCAAAGCATATTATGGGAATTAGGACGTTATAGTTTCCCTTTCAGTTAGCACTCAAAGCGACAAGCAACAGAAACAAAAAGGAAGCAAAAGTCAAGAGTTTGGGCTACATATGTAAAGCCTTGGTTGTTGGACCGAACCACCTTTGCCACCACTTACGACACAAGGGAGGCTGATGGCCACATAAACTCACAAATGAAGACGAGTAGGGCATTGAAGGGACCTTGGTGGGAAAAAAGGAACACATTGTAGCACAAAAAAGAACCTTAGTGGGTACAAGAACACACGAAAATACATGTCAAATCTACAACTCGTGAATTGAGGGCATCAGAATAGAAACTTTAGTAGAGAAATTGAAACTAATTAACCAGAAGTAATGCAGCTAACAATCAAACAACCTTCTCAGCGATACCTACTCTACAATGCAACTAACAATCAGTGCCACATTCCAACAAACAACTGTGTGCATAATGAAAAAAAAAAAACCATACTTATTAGAGAAACAACCACAACTAAAATCCAATGAAGCAGTTTCACACAACACCAAAAAAATCCAATGAAAAATTCATCTTTTGCTCCCATTTTAGCTATAGTTATTGGCCTTTTGAAAGAAAATGAGAGTGACAACCATGCTTTTCAATTACTATTGCTGCCATAGTTATAACAATATAGTCAAAGTCACAAAGTAATTTTTGGAAATTAAGAAAAGCACGATGTTTGGATTGTATTTATCATCACAAACTGCAATTCAAATTGACAACTAATACAGAAGGTTAAAGTAGCATGTAACATTACAGCACAACGTAACACAGAAACACAACAACCCACTACTCCCTAGAACTCAAGCGTGTGATGTAATCTTTTGAACCTGTGGCATGAATTCATAGTATAGTCCATAATAGTATTAAGAAATGTACAAGCATATCTTTAGATGTGAGCTCTAGTGATTCTTGTCACACTATTGAACCATAGATTTCCAGAGCTTTATACCACATTTGCACATAACT
>QANU01023439.1:331644-346286 GCA_003254905.1 Nissolia schottii
TATATATATATATAGACTCAACAATCACGATCAAAGTATAAAAAAGTGTAGTTATGAACTTGAAAGGAAATTGTCACTCGACTACAAGTTGCCAATTGGCCATTGAGCAGCATCGTGAATTGCATGCTTGCGTTCCTCTCTCTCTCTCTCTCTCTCTCTCTCTTCCTCTTAGGGGAGATGAATCAGTCATATAGTTTTCTGGTTAGACAGTTATACTTTGAATAACTCATAAATGTACATAATTAATAACTATAATATTTATAATGGTAGGTACTCCATCATAAAAAAAAAAAATGAACATAATAAACTCATTTTTATGAATGAATGTAATTGTTATTCCACTCGTTTTAAAATAATTATTACTTTTACATTTTCATTTCTAATATAGTCATAAATTTATATATTCAAACACAAATATAAATAGTTTCTCTATTTGTACATTGAAAAAATTAACACTTTGTGTATACCTTATAACTTACAAAGAAAAACAACCATTACAAAAGTGATTACAAAACAAAAATAAATAAATAAACATTATCAAATAAATAATGAGCAATAATTAATGCACATATATCCGTGCACACACAAAATAGAAAGACAAACTTTATCAAATACATAAACGAGTAATATTAAACACACGTATGTCCATGTACACATAAATGTTTGGTAACGATACTTGTTTTTCTATTTTGTAATCTTTGTTTATTTATTTTATAATATTTGTTTATCTGTGATATACACTGGATGTAAACTCTTAGATTGTACAAATAATATTTTTAAATTATAAATAATTGTCTACATTTATGAGTTGTTCAAATATTATTTCATCTTCTAGAACTATGTTGGTATTATTTATTCACATTTGCAATTGCTTATAACATAAAATATCTCTATCAAATTATGTTTAACAATTTAAATTAATTGTGTACCACTTGCCTTTTCAAATTAATTACAACATGGAGCTATTGACTTGACTTGACTTGGGTAGGCACTTCATTTGCTGACCCAGACAACCTAAAAATTGAACAGCTCCATTTAGATAAAAAAACACTTAAAATTAATTCTAGAAATTTAAAGATGAGATTTTTCCTCCATATAGGCATACACGTCTAACTTCACCTTGAACATTTACCTAATTAAAATGCAGGCTGATTTGAACTTCAGTCCCACGCGTATATCTTTAATTAATTTGAGGGTCTAACGGTTTAGTTAACGTGTTTTTAATAGAAAGGAGAGGACATAGTCCTGGCAACTTGTCAACTTGATTATCCCATTGCGATGCCCATAAAAGACTAAACTCAGAGCCATCTTCTTCTCAATTGTGATTTTGTGAGTGATATATTAATTAATAGTGTTGCAATTATGGAACCGAAAGCCCTTTTGCTATTTGCAACAATAATATTAGTAGTCCTGGCAGCAGCTTCATCAGATGATCAAGCCCTTGATGGATGCACAAGATTTTGTGGAAATGTTCCAATTCGGTATCCATTCGGATTAGGAAATTCATCCACAACCGGCAAGAGCTGTTTCTTGGAAGGTCGGTTCGAACTTACTTGTCAAAATTCTACTTTATTTTGGTATAATCTCCCGGTCTTGGACATAAACATCCTCCAAGGTCAAGTGGAGATGATGACTTTTGTCTCCGCTGTTTGTTATAACCCTCGTATCGGTTCTGTTGAAACATACGGTAATGAAAGCTGGCTCAGAAGTGACTCTTTTACAATTTCTAGCGGCGACAACAAGTTCATTAGTGTCGGTTGCGACACATATGGATACCTCTCCAGCTTCTCCAACAACAGAACATATACAACAGGGTGCTTATCAAGATGTTACGGTAACACTCTTCTTTTATAACGTGTCCAAAATTATTTTTAAACTAATTTTTTTTTAAATACTATTTATCTAATTCATATTTTAACCAAGTATTTTTATCAATAATTTTAATTTAATATTTTTATCTATTGAAAAAATTATTTACTAGTATCTATTTTTAATTCGTGTGATGTCTAATAATGATCAACATTTTAAAAAGCAGGGGATAGTATGGACATTAAGGATGGGCGTTGTTCTGGAATCGGGTGTTGCCAAGTGGATATTCCTAACAAAATGAACAACATCGCTGTTCAGGCGTTTAGCTTCGGGAATTTCAATAAGTCCTTGGGATTCAATAATTGTAGCTACTCGTTTGTGGTGAAAAATGGGAATTATACGTTTTCTAGGGACCATTTGGAAAATCTGCCTTACGAGATGCTCCCTGCGGTGTTTGACTGGACCGTGGGGAGCGAGACGTGCGAAGGTTCTACGAGCAGAGGGAACAATGTTTGCAAGGGAAATAGCAGTTGTGTGGACTCGGATACTGGGTATGGTTACCGATGCCGATGCAATGAAGGTTATGACGGAAACCCTTACCATCCCAATGGTTGTACAGGTAATTGATTCCATTAAACAATCTCTCCATCGATTCATACAAGTTTATTTTGATTTTTAGACCCCTCTTCAAATCAACTTATTTATTTGGATAGGATTACGTTTAGATAGGTTGATTTAATTATGCACTCTATTCATTTTAATAGATGGAGTATCTCATATTAAAAGTGATCTATACTAGTGAAGGGGAAAAAAAATATGTATCATCTATTATATTACTTCTTTATGTATGTATGAACCACTAAGTCTTAAAAGATTAATTTTAATGTTGTTAATATAAAACTAATTTTGAATTTGTACAAAACAAGAGTTCTTGTTTGACTTTTTTTTTTTTTTTTGTTTTATGGTCTTATAGACATTGATGAATGTAAGACACAAAACCACACATGCATGAGTGACAATTATTGTGAAAATACAATTGGATCCCACCTATGTTTTTGTCCTAAGGGACAATCTGGAAATGGAACAAAGGGAGGTCATTGCTACAAGCAAAACGTTCTTCTCAAAGCTGTCATTGGTAAGAAACTTAAACTCACACACATTAATTTTTCATCTTAATGCATGATATTCTCATTTAGTATGTATGTTGTTGTTATTAGTTCGAAGAAAAGTGTCCAACATATAATGTTTTCATTAATGTAGGTGGAAGCGCAGGATTTGTTGCCTTTTCTGTGGCAACTTCGTTGTTATTTTTGATGTATCAGAAATGGAAACTCATTAAACTAAAAGAGAAATTCTTTAAGCAAAACGGTGGGTTAATTTTGCTACGCCGGCTGTCCACAAGAGGAGAGTCATCTCAAGCTACTAAGATTTTCACAGCTAGTGAACTTGAAAAGGCTACCAACAACTATGACGAAAAATTAATCATAGGCAGAGGAGGTTTTGGTACAGTTTTCAAAGGAGTTTTATTGGATAATAGAATTGTTGCCATCAAGAAGTCTAAGATAGTTGATGAGAGCCAAGTCGAGCAATTCATTAACGAGGTGGTTGTTCTATCCCAAATCAACCATAGGAACGTAGTGAAACTTTTGGGTTGTTGTTTAGATACAGAAGTTCCTCTACTAGTTTATGAATTTGTTAACAATGGTACCCTTTTTGAATTTATCCACAATGAAAGCAATGCAAATGATGTTAGTTGGAAAAATCGTCTAAGGATAGCAGCAGAGGCAGCAGGAGCACTATCATATCTGCACTCATCTGCCTCTATACCCATTGTCCATAGAGATGTGAAGAGTGCCAACATTCTCTTAGATAACACTTACACTGCCAAAGTGTCTGACTTTGGAGCTTCAAGATTGGTTCCACTTGATCAAACTGCATTGGCGACAATGGTGCAAGGCACCATCGGATACTTGGACCCAGAATACATGCAAACAAGCCAACTAACTGAGAAAAGTGATGTTTACAGCTTCGGGGTGGTGCTAGTTGAGCTTCTAACAGGTGAGAAACCTCTTTCTTTTGACAGGACAGAAGAGAAAAGAAGCCTTGCTATCTTCTTCCTATCTAGCTTGAAAGAGGATCGCCTGTTTGAAGTTCTTCAAGTTGGCATTTTGAATGATGAAAATAAGCAAGAGATCGAGGAGGTTGCTGTTCTTGCAGCCAAGTGCTTGAGACTTAATGGGGAGGAGAGACCAAGCATGAAGGAAGTGGCAGCTGAATTGGAAGGAATACTGCAAATGCAGAAGCACCCTTGGATCAATGCTGACAAAAATATTATGGAAGAGACCCAATACTTGATTCCTAAGTCATCATCCAAACTATATGAACATGGTGATAGTAGTAGCAATCACAACACCGTGTATGACAGCATTAGGGATCACGTTTTAATTGCCTTTGACGATGGAAGATGAGTATGGTAGAGCAACATACAATTCCACATTATTCTATATAAAAGTTGTGTGATTCTCTCTTCTTCTTCTGCCTTTTTTTCTTTTATCATTATAATAAAATCCAATAACATTTTGTTGATTTCATGTATTACCTCCATTCTAAAATAGTTTTCCAATTTTAGTTATGCACAAATATCAAGAAAATTATTCAAAAATATCAAAATCAGGAAATATTTATTGGATTGATACACTTAGATACTAGCAAATGCACTAGTTACAATAAGTAATAATAAGTCTTTTTGAGGCTCAGGTAGTTGTGCTCATAAGGACTGGGTAACTACGATATTTAACAGCGTAGGCGTACTTAGTTTGTGTAGATTGATTCTTTTTTTTTTATTTTTCGAATTACATGAATTAAAAGAAAATAACTGAAATCAATAAAAGAAAGCAATTAAAGAAAATTAAACAAAACACAATTAATTTGTTATTAACAAAATATATGGGAAAGTCGTTAGGACACTTGACTTCTACTCTCCTTGTCTATGTTGGTAGTTACGACTCCTTTCCAATTATGAATTTATTGAGAATTCATGTCAAGGTTAATGGTTACTAGCTTCTGTTGAGATTAAGTAACCCTCTTAGTCTAGGTCGACTCCTCTAATGTCTTAGGAGATCTAAACCTATTCTAAGGGTTATGCCCTAACTACAGGCCCCTCACACGACCACACAAGCAAGTTGCGGTAAACCATGTCGGTGTCTCACTCAACCCATTGTTTGCTAAGCCTAGTCCTATCTCGCACACTCTCTCTTGAGTCTCCTTGGAGGATACTAACTACCTATATGGTGATCAAGCACATAAATAGTTCAACAATCACAAAATAACAAACGCAAATTCAATAAATTATAATTGGAATAAGAGTAATAACATTACAAAATAAACGACGGAGAGTTTTCGTCCATACCCTAAAAAATTAGTCTACATATGACTCGTAACATCATCCTCTAACTGTCATGGTGAAATAAAAAATTTTAGGATAACATGATGCCCCCCAAAATTTTTCATTTCAATGACACTTAAGTGAGGATGTGTCACAAATTTTAGTTTTTTTTTTTCCTTTGGGTTGAATTATTATTATTTTTTCTTTTAAATTATTGCAAGAAGCGCACCAACTATTCATTTTTAATTATTTATATTTCTTGCCCTTTGGGTTTCCCATTTTAAATTTTAATTTGGAAAAATATTATTTTATTTAATAAAACCCTGCCCTTTGGGTTTTAAAACTGACATCATGCTTATTTACTTTTGTTTTAGAGTATTAAGCATGATTTGACGGGTCCACATATCTTGGAGTAGTTACAACTGCGATATCACTTCTAATTGGACATGCCTATTCCCTAAACTCTTAACTCTACTTGAGTGATTTCAGAGCTATAAAAACCTCAACTTAGAAAGAAAACTCATTTTAATTAAGCATTTTCAACACTTCACCCCAAAAAAAAGAAAATTCTTCTCTTCCCCTAACTCTTATTGCACAAAACGTATCTCCTAGCTGCCTTAGAAGCTACTCGAGCTCTTATTTCCATGGCTTCTAAGAATAATTTCAAGCTTGTAGCTTCGTCTAATTCACATCCTGCTCCTAGCAACTAACATGGGTTTGCTCCTAACCCTGATGTGGAGAAGTTAGAACTTTGGAAAACAAAGGTACTACTTCCGTTTACAATTAGTGACAAGACTTATGCTTTCGTGGGTTTGCTTCTTTCCATTTCTGATGCTTCATCAATGGCTCATTATTTCCTTAATTTTTTTGAGCAACAATTAGTCTCCTTTAATGATTCCATACTTGTGGCCTATTTTAAAAAGATAGTAGGTTTTTTAGGAATCTTCTTAAGGCCAAGAGCCCCTATCCCAAATGGCTGGCTAGGGTTGAAGCTATAAAGTTGAATATTGGAAATCCATAAGTATCTATGACATGATTCAAATTAGCAAGGAGACATTTAGGTTTAATGTTGGTTTGATAGGCGCTTCCCTTTATTTATAGAGCAAAAGCACCAACCGTATTCACGTCCCATATGGAATGTGGGGACCGACACTTTCTGACGTTGCTGCCCTCACAAGTCTTTGAATGATAGGTGAGGACATTCTACCTAGCAGTACATGTCATCTCCCGAAGACTTACAACATTAACTTCTCATCCACCACATATATACTTCACCTTAACTTCTCACAATTTATATACAATATTCATGTTTTATATATGTTGAGATGATTGGCATAGTGGTTATTATATATGCATAAGCGCAACAGAGTTCAGATAGATCGATGATGATATGAAAACGCCATATCGATAGTGATTTCATTTGTTATAATGATTGTCTAGTATATATCTAGATAGTCGGAGTTGATTGGTGTTAAATCTTTCAAAAATTGAAGGTAGATGTAGTTAATTGTTATTTATGGCTTAGAGAAAGCAAAATATATATATATATATATATATATATATATATTAAAACTATACGGGCTAAATATTTAAGGTTGTGATCTAGAGTTGGGAGAAAAGAAAAGAAATGTTAGATTACAAACCTTTTAAGTGTTTATATACCTTTAGTAGTTGTTGTTTTAGTAAAAAAGAGTTGAGAAGGGAGTTGGGCTCGCGCGCATGAGTCCAAGTCAGTTAGGCTCTTCAAAGTGCAAATCGATGAATTCTCCCCCCACGAGCATGATAAGTAGTGTCGCGGTCTTTTTGGAAAAATATTTTTTGGATTTTTGTAGCTTACCTAGGAACTCATGATTTTTGCATATATTGAATTCTCCGTCCACCATATGCTAACATAACACATATATGAATATTTACTTACATTTTAATTAAACAAATTAAAAAAAAATTAAAATTGTTTTGTACGCAATTCACCAACACGGTTGGCAAATTCTTAACGAATTCGCCAGCACAGTTGGCGAATCCCAACCCCCTGTGCCACGTCAGCCAAACCGTGGTAGTCCTGTAATAAGTTTTTAAACGAGGGTATTTTGGTGATATGTTTCTATAGTAGGGGTAATACAGTAAAAAAAACTCCAAATTATGCATGTTACAACCCATGCACTGATGGTTTCTATTGTTTCGCTTCCCAAGACATGAAACAACAAGCTCTGCTCATGTAAATCACTCAATTTTAAGGCGAATTATAAAAACATACCACATTTTCACAATATTTTTTAACATGACTACGATATGATAATACTCATCTAAAGAAGAGATATCTAGGTTGATTTCTCACAATCGCACATAAAATAATATTAATTATATTAGTGAAAATATATTATTCTTAGACACGAGTAATTTTCATGCCTCACATTTGTTCGTCCCTCCTTCAATTCACGTGTTTTTGTTCATCCATCCTCCAATTCACTTTTTATTTTCTTCCGATAAGTGAAGTAAATATCATTGCTCAAAAGCCTGCTAGTTCACTGTTTTAGGAGGTAACAACAACGCCCTTTTGTACTTATATATGAGATTAAGGCGAACAACAAGTCATGTGTAAGTTACATTACACTCTTTTGTTTTTTTTTATAATTCCTCACCAAAATTCAAATCAATTTTTTCCACATCTATTTTCCATTTTCTATTCATACAAAGAAAAAACGTTGCGCTATATAGCATCACTCTAAGTCATTTCACCTATATCAGTGAAGCTCAAAGGGTTAAGAACAAATAAATTAAAACCAAAAATTCTAACACAAGAAGAAAGTGGACTTACCTTTGATTCCGCAATGCTAGCATGGATCCTTTTTCACCATGTTTGGCAAATTCCTTTTCTCCAATTAGCTATCAAAAATTTGAGTTACAAGAAAATAATTAGCTTCACGAAAGCCTTTTAAAATGAAACCCACAAACACTAAACGAACAACTCAAACAATTATTTTATAAAATCCAATTGCAAACACAGTGGAATAAAGAAAACAAATGTTCAATCAAACTTTAATTAATTACTTAATGTACAATTTTTTTAAACTAATTACATAATGTAGAAAAAAAAAAGTTCTCTTACATTTTTTTCTGTCTTTCCTGAAAATCCCTTCTCACTTCACCAACTAGTAGAGCTTCTTCTTTGTGATAACTCTCCCCTTTTCTCTTTATTCTTCAACTTTTTAGATTGGAAATACTAACACTGTGAGAGACATTATTTTGAACTTTTGTCCTCTTTCTTACAAGGTATTGAGGTACTTATCGTTCTCGTCTTGGTTCTTGATGTTTTATTTTAAATCTTTGAGATGGTATTTGTAAGAAAAGTTGTTATTAGATTTGCTTTTTAAAAATGTAAGCGTTTCTACTTTAATCTTGGACATTAAGCAACTGACATTTTAATCTTTGAAACTGATTTATTACATTAAATGAAGATGTGACAAAAAATAGGACTATAGATGATATTGTAGTACCATTTGGGGTTGAAAATGTGATTGTATTTATAACCCACTTGTTATCACAATCTTATTTAATATGAAAAATCAACAAAAACGTGACGTCACAACAATGATAATGAATTTAAGTATCAACTTGACCTATAACTTATAATTTTAAGAATGAAAAAGGTCAATTTTTAAATTCCGTAGACTAAAGTGGCTTATAATTACATTTTAATGGATCAACATTAGCATTAACTCTAGTAAGAAGGGTCCAATGACTTTGTTTTCCACAGTGCTTTAGGTCAACTAAATTTATGCAGTAATCCCTCAAACCGAGACATTACCCAAGTTCTACTATTCTTTTTTGTGTCATGAACTATTTCCCTTTTGGTCCTGACAATTTTAACTATTTCAGTTTGGTCATTAGATGATCCTACTGGCTTTCTGTTTTTGGCTTTTTGGTAGAATCCAACAAGCCTGTATCATGTGGGGGACAAAAAGAGACAAACAGGCAATTATGGAATGTCAGCATTGGGTCCATACAAATGGGCTGCCCAACTTGTTGAGCCACATTAGCTTTTCAGTTTCTACCGCATATTTTGCTCACTTAAGTTCTTTTCTTTCGAGGAGAAAATATGATCTTTTATTTTATTTTCAGTAAGTGGATGAATAATGTTGTGATATATATAATGGATCCTTTTCTTGCTTGCATATGAAACAATATCGAACCAATAATGGTGTTAGGAGTCTCACCGTAAACGTCGATTTAAAGGGATGACAATATTACGAGTCCTATATTCTTTAAAAGGCAACTTTAGTGCACTAAATAATGATTTTTCGGATTGACTCTCTTCATGGCTTGAGTCATAAAATATAGTCCCAGTATGCACTAAATGACTTGAGAGTATAACTATATTTGTATGGGTCGCACTTCTTTTTTTTTTTTTTTTTCCATTTTCATGAAAACAAAACATTGTCACTTGGTCACGGTTCACAACTCAAAAAGTCAGGTAAGCACTAAAGTTAATTAGTGATCAAGGAAACATCAAATCTACCTTGTTCATTAAAAGTTTACAAAAAGCCTCCAAAACACACACTTGAATTTTGTTAGCACTCAAAGCATATTATGGGAATTAGGACGTCATAGTTTCCCTTTCAGTTAGCACTCAAAGCGACAAGCAACAGAAACAAAAAAGGAAGCAAAAGTCGAGATTTGGGCTACATATGTAAACCCTTGGTTGTTGGACCGAACCACCTGTGCCACCACTTACGGCACAAGGGAGGCTGATGGCCACAAAAACTCACAATGAAGACGAGTAGGACATTGAAGGGACCTTGGTGGGGGAAAAAAGGAACACATTGTAGCACAAAAAAGAACCTTAGTGGGTACAAGAACACACGAAAATACATGTCAAATCTACAACTCTTGTGAATTGAGGGCATGAGAATAGAAACTTTAGTAGAGAAATTGAAACTAATTAACCAGAAGTAATGCAGCTAACAATCAAACAACCTTCTCAGCGATACCTACTCTACAATGCAGCTGACAATCAGTGCCACATTCCAACAAACATTGTGTGCATAATGAAAAAAAAAAAAAACCATACTTATTAGAGAAACAACCACAACTAAAATCCAATGAAACAGGTTCACACAACACCAAAACAATCCAATGAAAAATTTATCTTTTGCTCCCATTTTAGCTATAGTTATTGGCCTTTTGAAAGAAAATGACAATGACAACCATGCTTTTCAATTACTATTGCTGTCATAGTTATAACAATATAGTCAAAGTCACAAAGAAATTTTTGGAAATTAAGAAAAGCACGATGTTTGGATTGTATTTATCATCACAAACTGCAATTTAAATTGACAACTAATACAGAAGGTAGCATGTAACATTACAGCACAAGGTAACACAGAAATACAACAACTCACTACTCCCTAGAACTCAAGCATGTGATGTAATCTTTTGAACCTGTGGCATGAATTCATAGTATAGTCCATAATAGTATTAAGAAATGTACAAGCAAGTCTTTAGATGTGAGCTCTAGTGATTCTTGTCACACTATTCAACCATAGATTTCCAGTGCTTTATGCCTCATTTCCACATAACTTTTCCCCCTCCTTAAATCATTCTATAATTTCCAAGCAATATGACACATATCCAAATATCACAAGGAATATATAGCAACCAATAAACTCAAAAAACACCTTNATAATTAAAATATATTACATGAACCTCAATTAAAAAAATTATCTCATCACTTAATTCTCTCTCTATTTTCTTTCCTCGATATAATAGATCGAAAAGAAGGCTTGAACCCAAAGATGCGCAAGCAATACATACACAACAAGGTTTATAAAAATTACAACTAACATTGACAACAATGAAAGTTGCAGTAGTCGCACCATTATAACACCCATTGATAATGATAAATATTTGCATGATTTTGAACCATATTTAATGTATGATGAACATTATATATGAACTATTGATTTTCTTTTTTTTTTATATACATTTTTTAAATATTAAAAATTAAAATGATTAATTCATGATATTCCTAGTAGACCATGCATTAAATTTGATTCAAGACTATGCAAACATTTTTTTTCCATTGGTCAATTACGGGTCAATGCTTCCGCCACCTAGTATTAACAAAAAACTTTAAAGAATACTTAATTCTATCTTTTCCTTAATAGTTTTTTCACTAATTTATTTTCCCAATTTAATAAGGATTTAATATGAAAATTATAATTAATTTTTTTAAGTTGACGAGAAATGATAAGAAAAATTAATTTTTAAATGTGAAACTAATTTGAAAATGGAGGCACTAGATAATTTATTTGCAATTTCCTTAAAATTAATAATTATCCAAATTTTATGCAATTTAGGGTTTAATTAGCTTAATGGTATATATATATATACACAACACGGAGAGAGAGAGAGAGAGAGAGAGAGACGATTGATTTCTCAAATTCAAACCTTGGCGAAACACTCCTGATATTTGAGTTATGAGGGGGAAGATAAGAAAAGAAGAAGGGAATGAAGGGTAAGGATATGAGGTTTTAAGAGAGTTTACTTGTTTATGAAGGCAAAATCGATATAGAAAAGAGGATGAGTGGTTTATAATGCTCCTTTTGGGTCCATTTTATCTGTCCTTTTCACCTTTTAGGTACATTAAAAAATTAATGAATTTACACACAATTATGTCAAGATACATTATTTTTTCATTATACCTAATTAAAGAGTTAAAGTGATAAATAAACTGTATTGAAGGGAGTTAAAGTGATATTTTTTTACTACTTTTCTCATATGCAGTTCGCTCCCAGCAAGGAACAGTCAAGAAAATGTTAAGATCATCCTAAGCCTTTTTAACTTCACTATTTCGTCTCTGAACTAAATTCATGAACACACAAATTATAGTTATCTTAAAAGTACTTGCCATTGCCGACGATAGGATCTGAATTACTGTGGAATAGATTTTGCTACAAAATTTGTTAAACTTGTAGATCATTATTACTCATTAAAGACATTGAAGATTTCACATACAATAATGGGCATTATAATTAGATTCATCATGTCAATAAAAGAAATTCTCTAATTTAGTTAAGAGATGTTGTGACTTTTTTTAGAAAAGGATAAACTCTCCTCTTTTGAAATTTTATATATGAGCCAAAATAAAATACAATAAATAATAGGGTGAAGAAAGTAAAAAAAAAAAAAACTAATTTCTCTCATTTGAAGTGTTTATTAGGTGCAAGGATACTGTAAGCATGCGCCTTTTTTTTTTTCTTTCTTGCCTCCATTAGTTAGCAAACATTTATTTACAAAACACCCAAAAAAAAACCTCATTAAACAAAAAAGAAACAAAAAAAGACACTCAAAAACCATATCCGCTTCTATAGATCTCTCTGTAAGAACAATCTTTGATTGGTTTATGGGAACGGTGTAAAGGAATTTTCGGTTTATCAAACCATTTATTATCACTTACTACACACATAAGTAATGTGAACCATGATCAATATCAAGATACAAATTTATTTTTATTACTTTTATCTTTAATACCTAGTATTTAGTGACCTTTGGTTCATCTATTATGTCCAACTCAAGAATTTGAAAAAACTAATAAAGTGACATTTCACAACACATTTTTTAATACAAATTTATTATTAAATACACATATTATATATTATGTATTTCTTAAAAAATTGGATATATAGACGACATGTAATGCATATGAAATATATAGGCATATAACTATTTAGACACATTTGTTCACATCAAATATTTATAGACAAGCATTAACACCCACATGTAGATAGTGTTAATGGTTAATGTTGAATAATACAACCATGATGACCACGGTTCAAATGTCGGTACAAGAAAGAAAAACAAACACCCTCATGTAAATAAGCCTACATATTTAAAACAAATAACTAATACATCTTAATTATTAATTAATGAGGAATACTTTTGTACACATGTTTTTCATTTGAACTAAACATGTGCAAATATTACGAATATTCATCATGCCTTTATGAAAATAAGGTAATGTTTTTAATTTGAAACAATCATATACAGCTGTAAATAACCATTGTCTCACTGTAAACAAACACGCAACCGCCCTTAAGAATAAATCAACACAACCATATTGTAACATTTTTGTTATATGTGGTGAAATTATTTTGCCCAAAGTATATTTCTCTCTATTGGAGTGAAAAGTGACTAATTAATAACATGGTGTCGTCGTGATCATTAGCTACTCCACCTTGGCATAATGGACTAGAAGAGAAGCCAGTTTTATTGTGCAACGCATGTGGATCAAGGTATAGCTCAAGTGGAACCCTTGATGAGTCCTATAGCTCAAGTAGAACCCTTCAGCTCTATTTCCCCAAGCATTTCCACTCAACGCTCCTCAAGAAGCTTCAAGATTTGGAGGCTACAAGTAGCGATCTGAATGGTAATAAGGACAAACCTTCGTGCAAGTTATCTTACGACTGTGTGTGTTTGGTTATGGGTTTGCAAAATTGACTTTAATTATGATACAAATGATTTTTGTCAAATTGATTCAATTATGTTCAGTAGTGTTATATAAAAAGTGATTTTGAGTTTTGAACATATTTAAACTAGTTAAGCGGAGATATAAGTAGTGTAACAATTTAGTTTGTTGGAAAAAAAAAAAGTGAAAATGAAAGAACCAAAACAAGTGTTATTCTTAAATATATATTGGCGCCACCTTTCATGGCTAATTAATTTTATTAATTATAGGTGGAAAAAATGTTGTAAGTTTGTGGAACACAAAAATTCCTTCAAGGAAGCGTTCAAGGGTGGCGTACCGAAAGATGACTGAAATGGAGAAGTTTACGAGTCAGCTTCGCAATTTGTATTGGTATGGGGAACCAGAAAGGACAGAAGAAGTTTTGTTGGAGCAAAGGATGAACAACTTCATACCTAACAATGAGATTGGCCTTGGAGCCATGCTCCTTAAGCCAGATGATGCACCTACTTCTCCCAAGAAAATTAGAGCTAATTGAATTGAATTGAATTGGGGGTATTATTCATATATCAATTCATGTCTTGTTTTAAAATGTTTCTTGTGAATCTGCATGATTCTCTAGGTGTCCTTGCATTTACTTTTGTTTCTTAACTTATAATTTGAGTCTTAATTTCAATTGTTAAACTTTTGTATGGGTGTTTTTTTATATATTGAACAATTGAAGCTTCAAATTGTGTTTGTCGAATATTGATGTTTTATGTTGAGATGGTTGGTATAGTGGTTATTATATATGGATGAATGAGCACAACAGAGTTCAGATTGATGATGATATGAAAACGGCATATAGATAGTGATTTCATTTGTTATAATGAATGTCTAGTATCTAGATAGTCTGAGTTGATTGGTGTTGAATTTTTCAAAAATGAAGTGAGATCTAGTTGATTGTTATTTATGACTTAGAGAAAGCAATATATATATATATATATA
>QANU01023439.1:346709-375536 GCA_003254905.1 Nissolia schottii
ACACATACACACATATATATATATATATATATATATATATATATATATATATATATATATATATATATAACCAACCAAATAAGGCATGTCATAACAAGCCATTGGGACGAATGAAGTAGCACACAAGGATTACTTGAGCTGTCCAAAATTCTGGCTTTATCTGATTGATTTGCTTTAAATATTTTTTCTTTATTTTAGTTGCATGCAAATGGAAATTTACTCAAATTTTAATAAACAAATATACTATAGTAAATTACTAACATGTAATTCATTCAACAAGTTTTTATGTTTCGAATAAAGAAGTTTAAGAAGTTTAACTATAAATAAAAATTTGAATTTGATATTTCTGGTAATAAGTTTCAAATATGAAAATTAATTCATAACAATTTAACTCAATTATATTTGGACGACTAATTCTAAATTTTCATCTTTTCATACAAATGAGTATATGATTTCAAATTCATTTGGCAAGACAAATTTAGTCCCTAATAAAAATAAGAGTATTTAACCTACAGGGTACTTGACCCTTTTTATGTATCGGAAAATAATCTGCAAGGTACTTGATAATGTTGGGAAATGTGTGTGTATGCAGCGAAATAATCGCAAGCACGCAGTAGAAATAATAACTTTTCTCATTTGAAATTAACCTATGAGAAACGTAATTTAGCAATATTCCCAAGAGTGCAAAAATTAAATAGGCAAACCAGAGAGAGCACACACCAATTTTTAACGTGGAAAACCTCAACGAAAGGGACAAAAAACCACGGAACCTAGTCTAGAAAAATTCTACTACGAAAATGTCAATGAGTATAATAAAAGAGTTCCACAAAAGGAATCTCAAAGAAGAAAGCCTACTCACTATTAAAAGAGTAGAATAAATAATAGAGCAACACCTTCAAAAGTCCTACATGAGGGTAAAAGCAGTAAGCCAAATAGGAAATAAAAATATTACGAGATTACTAAATTAACACATACAATTTCTGGAACAAGCGTCTAAAGTCGCGTTAAAAACAGAGCACAAAATAATACTCAACAAATATCAGAATAAACCAAAGTATCTCTAATGAAATCAAACCGGTGGCAGCACTATGCGTGATATGCATCTCCCATCAGTGCATATGCATATTTGACATATATAAATAATATATGCATATAAGGATTTGAATTTAAATCCTTAACAAACAAATCCAAATATTTTTGATATTTTAAATAAGATAATAATAGATAAGATAATAAATAAGTGTTGGACCCAATTTGATAAAGTCCTTAACACAACAAACTCCTACACCGAATCAAGTGAAGACAGTTGCCAAACCGGCAATAAATCGACAACCTTCAAACTTCCCTCGCGGTAAACTCTTAGTCATCATGTTTGAACCATTATCATATCTTAAAATTCAGAACATCACGTAGAGCTAGGCAATGCATATCTTTCTTGGCTTCAAGAGAGGCACAAAAGGGTATGTTGTATATGATCTAAACTCCAGGGAAATATTTATCTCTAGGCATGTGACTTTTTTTGAACACATCTTTCCATATCAGGTCATGAATTCTGCAACTGAACCTTCTAGTTCAGATGCTGTCACTGAATTTTACACTACTAATACTGCTTTCTTTGATGATTTTCAATCTAATTTGCACAACCAATCTTTTGTCATATCACCACCACATGGATCACTCACTCCTAATGCACACAACATCATTGAATCATCTCTCATTACATCATCCAATGCATTTCAACCTAATGTTTCAAATATGCCAAATTTTGCACCTATCAACCCTGCTGCAGTAAGCAATTCATCTAATGTTCCTACAATTCCTATTTCCACTGTTCCATTAAGGAGGTCTTCAAGAGATAAGAAAGATCCCTCTTATCTTAAGGAATATCATTGCAACCTTTCAAAAACTTCAGCAATCCAATCCTCCTCAGGTATTTAGCATCCTCTATCTCATGTTATCACATATGACAATCTATTCCCATCATATAAACAATTCTCCCTGGCCTTATCCGCACAAGTTGAGCCTACTAGCTAATAGAATTCAATTATTCATGATTGTTGAAAACAAGTTATTCAGAGTGAATTGCAATCACTAAAAGATAATGGCACATAGATTTTGACTGATTTGCCTCCCGGAAAGAGAGCTATTGACTACAAGTGGGTCTTCAAAATTAAATATAAATCAGATGGGAGCATTGAAAGACACAAGACACGGTTAATTACAAAAGGATATAATCAAACAGAGGGGCTTGATTATTTAGAGACATTCAATCCAGTTGCCAAAATAACAACAATCTGAGTTATTCTTGCCCTTGCTGCTGCATATAATTGGTTCCTCAAACAACTTGATGTTAATATTGCATTTCTTCATGGTGATTTACATGAAGAGGTGTATATATAAGTCCCACCAGGTCTGCAAGTCCCAAATAAATCAACCAAGGTGTACAAGCTAGTTAAATATCTCTATGGCCTTAAATAAGCTAGTAGACAATGGAACTTCAAGCCCACTGCCTCCCTGATTACAATAGGTTTCAATCAGTCTAAGGCCGATTATTCCTTATTCACTAAGTCTACAGGCTCATCTTTCATTGTTGTGCTTGTTTATGTCGATGATTTGCTTCTAACTGGTAATAACCTTGCTGAAATTGAATTCCTACAGGACCAATTACATTCTGAATTTACCATCAAAGACTTGGGAGATGCAAAATATTTCCTTGGAATGGAGCTCGCTCACATCACTAAGGGTATTGACCTTTTTCAAAGAAAATATGCTTTGGAATTTCTTCAAGATGCAGGATTGTTAGCTTCCAAACCTGCTTCCACACCCTTTGATTATACTCTAAAGCTTCAGAAGCAAGGGACTGCTACTTTGGAAGCTCCTACTAGTTTCAGGAGATTAATTGGCCGATTAATCTACCACACTAGCACTAGACCTGATCTAGCTTTCACTGTCTACCAATTAAGCCAATTCATCTCTAATCCTATGGTTGAACATCATCGTGTTGCCATGAAATTACTCAAGTATATCAAGAAGGCTCCTGCTCTTGGATTGTTCTTTCATGTTTCCTCCAACAAGAAGCTTTCCAGGTTTAGTGATGCAGATTGGGGAGCTTGTATGGATACCAGGAGATCCATTTCTGGTTTTTGCTTCTTCATAGGAGATGCAATTGTTTCTTGGAAGAGTAAGAAACAAGCCACTGTTTTTCGCAGCTCCTCCGAAGCTGAATATCGTGCCATGGCTGCAGCTGGATGTGAGGCCAATGGCTTTCTTACTTATTGCATTATTTGCATCATCCTATCACTCAACTAATTCCATTGTTTTGTGACAGCAAATCAGCTATTCACATTGCAAGTAATCCTATGTTTCATGAAAGGATAAAGCATATTGACATGGATTGTCGTAATATTAGGGATAAAATTCTATTGGGTTTGATTCATTTGCTATCCATTTCATCTCATGAACAAACGGATGATGTACTTACAAAACCTCTTCAAATTGTTTCAGTAGAATGGTTGTCAAACTTGGCCTTCGTGATCTGTACGGTCAAGTTTGTGGGGGGGTATCACAAGTAGACAAAGGATAGCAAGATTACTTGTTGTGCCAGTAATTACAGTTAGTTTTTTAGTTTACAAGTTAGTTAAGAATCAGTTATATCCCTTGTACATACACATATATATACTGAGGTTGGTTCACCATTTTGAACTACCACTTAATGAAATGAAATTCAGTTCTCCCACCTTTCTTTCCCTGCTACATATTCTGTTTCTCTTTGTTTTGGTTTCTGGTTCTCTGCTCCCATGGTTGCTGCACTTTCATGGCTGTTGTGCCATCTTCTATGAAATCTAACAGTCATGTCAAAAGTAATGGGGATGGAAGTTTTTTGATGATCTAGTTGATAAAATTTTGTTAGTTTCCTTTGTTTGAGTCTTTTTCTGTTTTGTACTCTTTTTATTTTTTGGTTGTTCTTGTGCTTAGATAATTTTAATTCGTTTTTGATGGATTATTTTATACTCTTGCGCTCACAAATCTATTGGGTTGGCTTGAGCTTTCTTTCCCCTAAAAAAAAAAAGATAAGCAAAAATGTCATTTTAATATTTTAACATTAATAATATAGTAAGTTACATCTTATAAATCTCATTGAAATCTCTCAAGTTAATTACATTGGAGTTGAAGTGTTTGTTTGTCATGTCAGTTTATGATTGTTTTGGCCACTGTTTGGGTGCCTTTGTTTTCGTATTTTGTCTTGTGAACAACGGTTTGAGGTTTTTTTTCAATAATAATAATTAAAAAAAATTAACTATCAATTTAGGGAGCTATGAAATGAGCGTAATGATAATTTTTACTACTTTTCTCATACGCAGTTCTCTAGCAACGAGTAAAGGTCAAGAAAATGTTAAAATCCTCCTAAGCCTTTTTTACTTCACTCTTTCGTCTCTGAACTAAATTCGTGAACACATAAATTATAGTTATCTTAACAGTACTTGCCATTGCCGGGGATAAGATACGAATTATTGTGGAATAGATTTTGCTACAAAATTTGTTAAACTCATAGATCATTATTACTCATTAAATACATTGAAATTTTCATATACAATAATGGGAATTATAATTAGATTCATCATGTCTATAAAAGAAATTATCTAATTTAGTTAAGAGAAGTTGTGGCTTTTTAGAAAAGGATAAACTCTTTTCTTTTAAAATTTTATATATGTGCCAAAATAAAATAAAATAAATAATAGGGTGAAGAAAGTAAAAACTAATTTCTCTAATTTGTATGTTTATTACGTGCAAAGGATATTGTAAACATGCGCTTTTTTTTCTTCCTCCGTTAGTTAGCAAATATTCATTTACATAACACCCGAAAAAACTCCATTAAAAAAAAAGACACTCAACCATTTCCACTTCTATATATAGATCTCTCTTTAAGAACAATCTTTGATTGATTTATGGGAATAGAGTAGAGCAATTTTCGATTTCTCAAACCATTTATTATCACTTATTACACATATAAGTAATGTGAACCATGATAAGTATCAAAATATAAATTTATTATTTTTTTATCTTTAATAACCAGAATCTAGTGACCTTTGGTTTACCGATTATGTGAAATTCAAGAAATTGAAAAATTCAATAAAGTGACATCTCACAACACATATTACAATACAAATTTATTATTAAATATACATATTATATATTATGTATTTATTAAAAAATTGGATATATAGAAGACATGTAATAAATATGAAATATATAGACTACAGTTTAAATGCTGGTAGAAGAAACAAAAACAAACACCCGCATGTAGATATGCCACCATATTTGAAACGAATAATCAATACACCTTAGTTATTAAATAGGAATATTGTTGTACACATGTTTTTCATTTGAATTAAATATCTGCAAATATTACGAACCACCGCGCCTTTATGAAAATAAGGTAATGTTTTTAATTTGAAACAATCATATACAGTTGTAAATAACCATTGTCTCACTATTAACAAACATGTATGTATTGATTTAATCATACATTAATTACTACATTATTTAAAGTATTTATCTGTTATAATAATTATTTAATATATATAATATTACATAATTAGTTAATTGTGTATACAATGTTCCAAAATTATTCTCAATTATTATTGGGTCTTACTTTAAAAATAAAAAAATTAATTTAGAGGACCTAAAAGTGTGTTTGTCAGAGTTAAGGGTCTAAAAAAGAACTAGAAATTATTTAGAGAACAAAAATGAAAAACAAAAATATGTTAGAGGATCAAAAATTGTACTTCTCATCAAGAGTAAGGGGACCAAAAAGTACAAAAAAAAAAATTAGTTAGAGAACCAAAAAAAAAGTTAGGGGCCAAATAGTTTTGACATGACTTATTTAATAAACGAGTCAAGTCCGGCTAGATCTTAAATGAGTTAAGCCAAAAGATCTTAAACGAGTAGCCTGACCTATTTCTATCTGTATTCATATATCATGTTTAAATAGTTATATAATTAGATGAGCCAATAAAAAAATAAGTGCATATTGAATAAAATTGAAAAGACTAAGTTTTACTGTATATATTTAAAAAAAAAGTAAAAAAGAGTTGTTAAAATTATACTCTCTCACCTAGTTGACTTGACACAGATGAAAGGGATCTGCGTCCCTTAACCATCGCTGCCTGGGCTTGAACTAATGGTAGTATGGGAATTGAAAAAAAGTTGCTTGGGAGACCAGCCCCATATGGGTCCAACCGTGGGTCGAAAGATTATTCACTTTTAGTGGGTCAATGGATACATTGGAAAACTAAAAAACAATTATATTCCCTTTATTCTCAAACAACTATATACTTTTTTCATTTTAATATGTTCATAAAGAGTAAATGTCCAATTTGGTCACTGTCAAATTACTAATGAGCCGATTTGGTCCCTAGAAAAAATAAATGTCCAATTTGGTACCTAACAATTACAAACTTGGGCCAATTTGGTCTCTAGCAAATAAAAATGTTCAATTTGATCTTCGTCAATTTTAAACTTTGGTCAAGTTAGTCTTTATGTACTTAGGCACACTTCATGAATGCAATTAAGTGTTTTTTTAGAAGTGTAGTTAAATATATCAAGGATATTATCGTCAATCCCTCTTCCTCTATCTTTGTCCCTCTATTTCTCTCTCTCCCAACCCCTTAGACATTTTCCTCGTCCAATTCCCCTTTCTCTCATGTGTGGTTGAGGACACAATGTTGGCGACAAGTGCAGGCAGAGCAATAACCTAATGATGTTGTGGAAGTGACAATAATGGTCGCAAGACAGCCAAAATGGAGCAGCCATAGACAATGCAGTCGGGCAGGTATTGGAAGAGGAAATGTCAAAGGGATTAGGAAAGAGGATAACAAAAGGGCTAAGATAAGGGAGGAGGATAGTGAAGATAATATCTTTAATTTGTTTAATTACATTTTTAAAATTGCGTGTAACCACATTTATAAAGTGCGGCTCTGTACAGAAAGACTAACTTCACACAAATAGGAACAAAATTGAACATTTTTATTTGTTAGTGATCAAAGTGGCTCATGTTTAAAATTGACAGAAATTAAATTGGACATTTTCTTTTGTTATGGACTAAATTGACTTATTAGTAATTTAATAGGGATCAAAATGAACCTTTACTCATTATATTTATCATTTTTAATTATATTATTATTAAAAAAAACCAAAAATTTAAAAATGTTAGCTCAAAATATTAGGTAGCGCCATAAAAAAAATCCATGACAAATAACAAATTTAAGCTAGGTAAACTAGTTTAAAAGCAAACCAAATTTATTTATGCCAAAATCTAACTCGACTCGACTCATTTTCACTAATAATGATAAATTTGTCTTCTTTTTTATTCTTGGTATTATTGACCCCATCCTGCAGCATCAAGTCAAAAATGGGGTTAATCTTGTCAATTTCACAACATCAAGCTTCTCGAGGTATTCTTGTCTTTTAGCTAAATCTATTTTTCCAACACGTACAGGCCCCCAATGCGCATCACACAGCTCCAAAACCCACCGCTCGATTAACTAGTAATCCAACGGTCCAGTGTGAAGCTCTAGAATGGGTCACACCATGACACGTGAACTCGTGCATATCATGGTAACATTGTCACAATTCATGTTCATCTCTGCAAGTGCCGAACACTGCAATATGACAAGTACTGTACTATTTCACCAGCTGCGATAAAGGGAATGTGATTCCCCAAAACGGAAGCGTTGCCATTGCCCACGTCATTACCTCGACATTTATAACCATCCTGCACCGGCACCTCTCTTTCAATTTTCTTATGATTTTACAAAGGTGAAAAAATATTATTTATATTCATTTATATATGAATTTTATTAATAACTGTTTTAAAAAAAATGTTAAAAAGTTTTAAATAAATTTTTTTATTAGAAATGTAAATTTTTAAAGTTTTGAATATATTAAACATTTTATATTAATTGTCTTGATACATTAATTTGAAAATGTACCAAATTTTCAAGCGACAGATAAAAAAAATCGGATGAAATATTAAAAATATATAATGAATACGAGAATCCAGCATTTATGTTAATATTTTTAATATATGATTAGATAATTGTATACTCATAATTAAGAGGTGTGACATGCTGATAACTCACCTTATCCCTTAATTATGTTGGTGTGAATTTTATCCTCATCCATGAGAATGAAAAAATATTTTTTGATCACTAATCTACTCTTTCATGTGAGCTCATTTGCTTAATATGAGATGGAATGAGTACTACATTAGTTTTTAAACAATTGTCCATTTATGAAATCCAGACAAAACTAGTATTAATTACATTATTTTTGTAGTTATAACCCTATTAAATCATAGTTATGAAGGAGAGAGTAGGGGTAAATGTGGAGAGTATTTTTATACTTTAAATGGGGGAAATTACAAGAGAATTAAAAAAGAGATAAAATTATAGTAATTTTTCTTTTAAAATAAGTGATTTTGCTAACAAATATCATAAGAATAATAGTTAAGAAAGTTAAAGTAGAAGATTTTAAGTTAATAGTATATTTATCTTTATTAAAAATATACACATTTTACTTTCTTTAATATACATTTATTATTGTTATTTTCTTAATAAATGTTCTAAGCGCATTTTAAGGTAGTATATATTAACTGTCATTTTCTCAACAATACCCTTGTTTTATTTTAATTATTAAATGCATTAACTGGTGAATTATGTTTCTCTTTAAGTAAATAATTTTTTTTTCATTCAAATAATTTTTTACAATTTTTAATACATTTATATTTTTTTTCTTAACTTCTGTGATATCCAATAAACATTTATTTTAATAGTTTATCTAACAAGCACCCTAAAGTACTTATTAAGAAATTAAAAAGGAAAATTTTGTTTTGAAAACACAAGTTTTTTAAGTCTTCAATAGATTAAATGCATTAAAAACACTAAAAAAATTATTATTTTTGTTCTTTAATAAGTGTCCTAAAAACACTTGTGAACAAAATATTCTTCTTAACTCAAGTGTACATATAAAATTGAGCAATTAATTTGAGTACGAATGCAAGTACTAAAAGTGTTTACACCAACAACTTATGAAAATGAGAAACATTAGGGTGTGTTTAGATTCACTATTTCATTTTCAGTTTTCATTCTTAGAATTTTCTGAATGAAACGATGAAAATTATATAATTCAGATTCCTATTTTCATTTTCAATTTTCACTGTTTCTTTTACAAAATCGAAAATTCTGAAAATGGAAATTGGAAATGAAATAAAACCAAACACGCCCTTAAGTACTCCATTTTTTTTATGGGACATCGTGTCGACTCAAATTTCATATATTATTGGATAATATTTCAATGAGACTCACCTTGATAAATATGATAAGAGTTAACACAATGTCAAAAAAAGAGAGGAAAAATAACACAACTCTATGAAAATTAAAAGAGGATCCTCTTAAGTGAGTTTCTTGCAATGTGAGGTCAAATGTAATCTATTCCAATTAATTGAGCATTTGAGACCAATGCATGATATAAACAACAAAAAATTAATGATGTGATGTTATACTTAATTTCACATAACAAGAAACTCACTAGAGATGATTTATTTCCACGAAAATTAGGTCTACCAAAAGTTAAGAGAATAATAAATTGGGAAAAAGTTGTTAGAAAGTTGAGAATAGATTATCTCATGTTAAAAATGATCATATTTAGTCATGGTGTAGAGAACTTTTTTAATACATTGTGGTGCAACAAATCATGCACCACATCAAGTATACACCATTGGTTATTCTTGAGAAAAGAATAAGTAATAGAGAAAGTAATTAAATTGTGAGGAAGTCAGTATAAACTGACTCCTTTTATAGGCAACTAAGTTAGAAGTCAATAAATATCGACCTTTGATTTTTTTCTGAAAATAAAATAGAATTCAATTTATATTGACTTCTATTAAAAAAAAGAAAATTTGGTTACAAGAGAATCAACTTTTATTATACACAAAATAGTTTATTTGGAGAATAAATTCGAGAATGGTATATTTTTTAAATTGCCATTTTTATTTATTTTATTGGTGATTTATCATCTATCCCATGGGATAAATACCCTATGTTATATAAATTAATACTCTTCAATATAATATTTGTAGAAAGGAGCATTGTAATTTTGAATAGTCCATAAATTTATAAATTTCTTATAAGTTGACTTTTTTTTAATGATTTGGCTAATAAAAATTTTATTATAATCATATAAAATATAAAATAATCATAAAATTTGATAAATTTAATTATAAAAATTGTTAAAAATAAATAAATTTAATAATATAAAATATTTACCCCATCTAATAGGTAAAAATACCTAGTTATTTTAAAAGGGAAAATTAACCAGCGTTTCATCTCACGTGTTTATATATTTATTATTATTCCCACTCATGACACTCCAATCCTCAGCTGATTCAGATTTTCACCCATCTCCCCTGTTTCCCATTTCTCCTTCTTCCCCTGTTTCTCTCTCTTTCTCTCTCTCTCATTTCCATGGAGCAGAGTCCACAACATTCCACAGAAGAACCATCATCATCATCATCTCTCACCGTGAAACTTCACGAGCTCCTCGATGACTCCGACGGCGAAGAAGAGGAAGGAACAGGGAACCTCCGCTTCCAAGAAGAAGTGGTGGAGGGAGTCATGCAAGAGTTCTACAAAGAGATGGTAGCATTCCCATCGCTACCGCCACCGGCGTCCCCGGTTTTCGTCGACGGAGGCAAGAACGGGAGCTGCGGGGCCTCGGTTTCCGACAAAGGGTCGTCGGTCATGGCCGGGATCGTTGCCGCCGGCGGCTTTAATGGGTCCCCGGCGGTTGGGATTGGCGAAGAGAGAAATCATGAGCTATTTGAGTTTGGGGTTGGGATCGGTGACGGTAATAGTAAAATGGAGGAGTTTTTCGATTTTGATGATGAATGGCTTGGGAGAGTGCTTAGCTGCGGTCAGCAAAACCATGTTCAGGTAGATCATAGTGCTTTTAAATGTTAATTTGATCATAGCCATATAGTTAATTTGAGGGGTTTGGTAGAAAATTAAAGGAGGAAAGAAGAAAGGGATCCATGGTGATTACTGTGTTTGCATGTGATTGTAATTAGTGATCAACGGAAGTAATTAGTGACTTGGGTTTTGTTCTTTTTTTTTTTTGGAGTCTCATTGTTCCTTTTGTGTTTCTTTTCATTACATTTCTTCCTCCATTTCTTTACCCTTCTTCTTTTCTCTTAATTAGGGATCAAGAAGAAGAATGCAAACCATTTTGTGACCAATTCTGATTGAATTTTTGACAGAAAACATAAATGATAGTTGGTTGAATAAAATAATATAATCCATTTGAACGAGAATATAAATTTTTTACACTATTATCTAATTAAATTATTTTATATGTATGACTATTGAAATAATAGATAAATTAATGAAATGTTTTTATTTATGTAACAAATTTTAATTAAATGAAAATGTAATTTTTTTTTACTATGTTAATTAAGGTTAATTTAATTAAGGATAATATGTGTGTCACATTATTTCATGAAAAATCTTAAAATATTTCTTTTGACGAGTACACCGTTTGGTGTCGATTTTAATTGCACTTGTTAGACGACATTAATCTTAGTACTAAAATAATCAGTGTCACACAGTCTTTGACTATTTGTGAATTTGTCCACTTTGTTGTCTTGTTATCATGTACACGTCGCCCAGAAAATGAAGCTGATGTAGCTAGTTTCAAAACTTGGAAACAAGGACAATATAATTATCAAATTCCAATACCAAATTCAAGAGTTTAAATAGATTTGTGAAATTTTAATAAATTTAAATAATAAATTTATAAATATTTACATTAAAAAAATATATTATAAGTAATATAATTAATAACTAAATATGATTAAATGTTATATTTATAATTAATATTAAATAATGATAAGTTTAAGCTAAAATAAATAAAAGAAATATTATAAAATATATATTGATCTATGACACTTAGTTGTTATATTATCATTTATTATATACATGTATTACTTTATAATTTGATAAAATATAACTCAATTATTACAAATATATAAAACTAACTTAATAAACTCAATAGATATTGTCTATCATACACAAAGTCAGCTAAGTATGTAATAAAGTTACCAAATTGTACATTTTAAAGTAAACTTATGGGTAGATTTTAACTCGTAAACTCTTTAATAAAATCGAGAGTTTACTTAAACTCGAACGAGTTTATCTAAAGAGAGTTTACATAACCATTTTGTGTTGTGGAATCATAAACTCATAAGAATTTACCAGTTAACTTGAGAATTTAACAATCACGATAGTAGTACTCATTTATTTTATACAAGAGACATTAATGTTGACTCACATTTCATCTACTATTAGATGATATTCTAATAGAATGTTGATCCCATCAAATCTTATCCATAATAAATAAGATGAGAGTGAACACAATATTTCATATAAGAATAATTCAAATAACACAACTCTTAACATTGGTTAAGTTGGAAAGAATTTAAAACGGGAAAATGCTTATTTTGATCCTTGAAAGTGTAAACACGAGTTACTCTGACTTAAAATCCAAAACTTGACTTTTTAATTATTGAAATTGTTAGTTGTAGATTAAATTATATAGTACCTCAATTCATTATCATATTGTCATGTTTTCACTAATTTTTTATATTAAATGAGAATGTCATAACAATAGAGGTTGTGTGGTAACACTAAAAGCTAAAAATATGACCATGATGACATTTGAATTTACAAATCTTAGTTGTTATTGCAGCTTCATTTACCACCATAACCGCTCTAGCGACCTCATTTGCAGCTTCAAGTGCAACTGCAACAGCTTCATTTATCACCATAACCGCTCTAGCGACCTCATTTACAATTTCAAGTGCAATTACAACTCATTTACAGTCTCAACTATTGTTATTGTCCCTTTTAATGTGATAAATCAACATAAATGTGGCAATACAATAATGATCATGAACCGATGGACTAATTTGATCTACAACTTACGATTTCAATGATTTAAAAGTCAAATTTTGAATTTCAAATACCAAAATAACTCGAGCTTACACTTTTAAAGAGAAAAATGATCATTAGCCCCCATTTAAAACAAACAAGCATTTAAGTATCATGTATCATGTCTTTTTATTCAACTTCATGGATCATGTGATTAAGTAATCTCGTTTCATTTTCCAGTATTTATCATTTTATTATTATTTGGTGTAAAATATCTATCCATTTACAAAATTAACAAAATTAAGTAACATTAATTGTTTTGTCTTTCATATTTTTTAATTTTAAGAAAAAAATAAATGTAATATTAATAATATTAATTGAAGTGTATATTTTTATGCAAAGGTAATTTTATCTATTTATATATTTTCATATCATTTCTAATACTTATTTTTGTTTATCTTAATCTATTTTATTTTTACGCATGTATTGTGAAGCACATTAAGTAAAGTTTGGTTAGTCTAGTTCAAATTTTATGAGTGAAAAAATAATAACAAAAAAGCTACAATACTGGACAAAGGGTTTAAAACTATAAGGAAAAGTTCACCTATCAACACCTCACAGTCCAACCGACCGAAACTCTCAGTTGTATCTAACTAATAGCTAGCTACTCTCATATATATATATATATATATATATATAACTGTTACTATCCTTTGATTAAGAAATAGTGTGACTTGACAAAAGTTTAAGATATTATTAAATTGATATAAATGTATAACATTACAAGAAAAATTAACTAATATACCGATAAATTTTTGACATAAATGATGTTAATACTGACGGATTTCGAAGATAACGACGATTACTTTGACAAGAAAAATACGTCAGTGTATGGTTCGTCGGTAGAAGTTATTGACGTGTTTATTTTATCCGTTAAAACACTTTGACAAAAAAATATGTCGTAGAGAGGCTAAATGGGTCGACGTAGGGCAGGTGTTTGATGTACCCACTTTTTTTCAAAAAAATAAAAATTATACTTAGCGACGGTTTCAAACCACCGATATTTTTTGATATTCATATACTTATTTTTTTCGTGACAGTTACAAACTGTCGCAGATTATCAACAATTTATATTTTTCTTTTGGCAGCGGTTTAGAACTACCACAATATCTTTTGTGCATTTGGTGGAAGTTATTCCAGTGGTTGTATGGAATTGTTGTAATCTTCCTGTCGATGGTGGCTATAGTGGTGGTTGCAAAACTGTCGCAATTTACCTTTAGTGGTGGTTAAAATCATTGTAAAATGACAAATTGAACTGCCGCGAAAGTCCTTTTTTTCTTGTAGTGCATGAGGGAGGTACCGGTGTGCTTTCGGTGGTGGTCGTGGATTGTGGAGGAAAGAGGATAGTGAGAGAGAAGAGACGAGAGAGAAGAGTGAGAAGCAAGCGGCTTGTACATCTCTCTTATCACGATGCGACCAACAAATTTTACATCAAAATCTGTCAGCTGCACATTTAATGAGATAACGTGTTTTACGTAACGCAAAAGTTTGTTTGCCAAAATCGAAATTCAAACGTCGACAATTTGGGATACCAAATCCATCGACTATGCCTGACAAATAAATAAAAAAATAATATGTAAGTACTGACAAATTAATCTATCGGTAGGTGGTTTGACACAAAATGATACAAGGGTTAGACGATTGATATGACAACGTCCACGAAGTGTGATACTAATTATTGGCTCAACAATCTTCAAACAAGTTTTCAACGAATTTCTTCATCATATCCATCGTGGAACACTTGATAGATAAAATCCGTCGAATCGTTGGTATTTGATGTTTTTCTAATAGTGTAAAAAAAATTATAGCTTATTTCAATTAAATTAATTTCTCTCTTTATTTGCTCATTACTAATTTCTTTCTTGATTCTCATCTTTTTTCCCCTTTATTACATTAAAGAGGGTAAAAATTGAAAAGAAAAATGAATATTTCTTTATAAAAAATTCTCAAATGATTATCACTATTAAATACTCCATCCGTCTCAACATATCTATCAAAATATAATTAACACACCAAATAAGAAAAATAAGAGATCGAACAAAACAAGTTAAGTAGACGAAACTACCTTTGTCTTTATATATATATATATATATAATTTCACTAATGTAATTGTTGTTGCATGTAGTAGTTCATGGTTATTTAATAATTATTTAATAAGAACAATTAAACAAAGAAAAAAATTAATATTACTGTGATATTTGAAATTGATAGATAATTTAAAACTCTGAAAAACTATAATTGAACAAATAAATTGGAATAAAAAAAGCATAATTATATTTTTAAAAAATATTATTAAATTATTAAAAACGTTGTTAAATAAAACCTAAATACAATATTGGTGAAAATATTACAAAGAGATGTAAAAACTTTTCTTATAAATTTTTAGTAACAGTTTTTAAATGCTGTAATTTGTTAAAGCTTAAAAGAGTTGCTAAAAACTAAATTCATGTAACTATAGTAGTGAATTGGAGATAAATTATTTTTTTTTTAGATGGATGATTAAAAAATGGATGTATATATGGAGAAAATAAAAAGGAAAGGTATGGTAATTTTTAAAGTTTTGAATTGATTTCGCATAAAGTGATTTAAATGCATTTAATTTGTTGGAAGTAGTGAAAACTTGTTAAGATTAATGATTAGTCAAAGACATTGTTATCTGGATTTCTTAATCCACAAAAATTTACTAGAGCTACCTTTTTATACTACTCCAATTTGATTCTCACATCCTAACTTAAGGGTTGCGAAGCGGAGGAAGCGGCACTTGACTCCTCATATGAAACGTGGCAATCATACAGAGAGAAAAAAACAAGAAAAAAAAGAAAAGAAGTAGCATGACCATAGTTTCAAATTTGTTTTTTTATGAAATTGGGGTTGTTCAAAAGTTTTTTCTTTTTACAATTTTCCTTAAAATTTTTAATGAATTTAATGAATTGAATACCGTTTTAATTTTCTGATTTCAGTCTCTTTTTTTTTTACTTTTTAAAATCTTATTAAAAAAATAGTAAAAATAAAATAGATCCAATGTTTTTTTTTGTTCGAGAATAAATTTATTTTAAGTCTCAAATTAAACTTTTATGAATACATTTTTTTTAATGCAAGAGATTTATCTTATAGTGAACCGACTTGACTTGAACCAAATTAAGTTAAGTCCATAAGTTGAATTAAATGAAGTGAAGTCCACACAATTCATATATCATGTTGATATTTACTATTTTCTATAATACAAGATATAAATTCAAAGTAATACATAAACATAAAACCAAATCAACCTTTACTTTTTTTTTGTCTTAGTTCATAAACTATAGATCTCGAATTCAAGTTAAAAAACCTTAATTTTTATTCTTACAAAAGAGCGTTTATATTCGAGTTGAGTCGAATTAATCTTATTCCTAATAATAAGGTGAAGATACTAATGATTCAATTGATATATAAAAAATTATTGATTTCTTCACCAGCGAGACTACCAAAATGCTTTTTTTGTTTTTTAAATACACCTGTTAGAACAACTCAAAAATGCAATGGCAAACCTTATGGAGCGGTGTGCTGAGTGAACTGCTGCATGTAAGGTTTCAATATTAATGTGCACTAATTACACCGTACACTACCGTAGGGTAGTCGATACAGTTGGATAGTAGTATGTCCATGCATCTTGGCATTACTTCCAGAGAGTTCCACCGGCGCTGAACAATTATGGGGCACTCACACATTGTTGGTGAGATCAATTAATAGTATCATCACAAATCCCACCAAAAATTCTTGATTTCATAAATGAAACACCATTTGAACTTTCAGAATCCTTGTTCTTAATTAATTATCCCTCTATTGTGTTTTCTATAGCTGAATATGGATAGGCCTAGAAGTACTGCTACTCCTGTGGCGCCAAAAGCATTAAATTGGGCATTCATTTAATTTGATTTGGAACGCTCGTAGTTTTTCCATCGCCAATTAATGGAAGAGTAGTCGTGGCACTTTTTTGATGCGATCACTTCTTTTGCGGTTTTGATGACTAATGTTTTTAGGACATTGATTAAAAAATTTAAAATCAGAAATTTTAAGTTGATTATACAATAAATGTCATTGAAAATATATAATTTTTACATTTTTAATACAAAATAACCATATGTATTTTTTAACAAGTATTCTTAAGACACTTATTAGCAAAATCTCTTTTTTTATACTATATTTTTTAGAAATGTTATGCGTACAACTCAAAATCTCTTTTCATAATATGCTTTCTTCTCCTTATTTTTTTTTATTCTTTATGTTTTCTCTCTTCTTCTCCAATCTCCTATCATCTTTTTTCGTTTCCATCTTATTCATTATGAATCTAAGAGTTTTCATTTTTGTTTCCAACACATTTATTGTTTTTGGTTTTTCAAAGTGTGCGTGTGTATATAGGAAAGTTTGTGCATACTTGTTTAAAAGTTTGTGCATGTCTGTCTGGTTAAACATTACAAGAAAAATGCTATTTACTGTCATAGTTTTTTCCAATTAGCGTCGAAATTTTGGCGCTAATACTAGTAATAGCTAATTGTTATGCAACATTAACGTGAATGAAAAGCTATAAGGAATTGAGTTTAACTTTGACGCTGAATAAAATGCTCATTTTTTTCTTCTTCTTTAAATTCACAAAAAAAAAAATTAAAATTTTTATACACACTACAAATAGACATACATCTTTATTTATTATTTTGATTTTGGATCATTTGCAAAAAAAAAAAATAATTTAAATCTACTTTTAATTTTAAAAAATAAAAATTAAAGTTGATTTAAATCAATTACTAATAAAAAAAGAATTTAGTAACAAAAGAGCAGACTTAAATCGACTCAAAAATCCTACTTTCTTCTTCTTCTCCTTTTTCTACCCACAGTTGCTTGTTAATCAATTCAAAACACGTAGTCCCTAACTTGGGCGTCACTCAAGTTGATAGTGAAATATTATTGTATTTGTTTATTCCGATAGAAGACCTTGTCTTGTCTTGAAGAAGGGGTAAACTTTAAATCAAATGCCAAAGTTCAAAATATATAAATAAATGGAGGGTCAAACACGTCATATCATAATTCATAACGACTGCATCGATCCTTAGTTAAATCCTTCCAATCCAAGACGTGCCTTCTGCAATTTTGTGCCTCAAACCTCAAATTCAAGCTCAATCTTCTCTCTCTCTCTCTGTCAATCAATTTTGTCATGGGAATAATAAGGTTCAGTTTCACATTGATGTTGGGTGCTGCTGCTGGAATATATGTAGCACAAAACTATGATGTCCCTAAGATCACCGAAATTGCTCACTCCTACATTCTGAAGGCCGAGAAGATTGAAGAAACCTACCGCAAGCCTCAGAAGAAGAAGATTGGAGACTCAGAAAAGGAAATTCGCAGTGACTGATCGATCTCGAGTTCAAATATTTTTATGATTTTTATTTATTTAATTTTATCAATTTTTTAGTTAGATAATGACTAATCTTGCTCTAATTCCTCTCTTTATGGAGATCTTTGCTTTGTAGAAATGGTCTTTACGTATTTTTATCCTATAATATAAAGTTTAAAGTATATGTTTTTATTTATAAATTAAACCAATTTCAGAATTCAATCTCCAATCCCAATTGCTTTAATACCTGAAAAGCTCGGCATCATAAAAGAATTAGCCTTCTAATTNATTATATACATCAATTTCTTCATCACTTGCATGTTGTTGAAGGTTAAGGAGTTCAAGTATGTTACGGTCATCATCAAATTTACTGCTAGCTAATGTGGGAGGCAATGGAGACTCAACAATTATCGTTGTCGGGATTGCATCCGCCAATTGATATGCTTGATCAAATGTATTGTCTGAAGATTCCGCGTCATCAAATTCAATTTGACCACTTGGTTTGCATTTTATCACAACTTTTCAACTTGATTCATGACTAGCTCCTAGATAGTTTGCATAATAAACTTGTTTTGCTTTTTCAGCAACAATGAACAGACCATACCCCCTATACCATCGAGTATGATTAATCTCAGTGATCTTGTAGTCGGGGTGAGTCCGAGTTCCGTTTGGATCATACCAATCACAGCAGAAACGTACCAAAAAAGTATAACATGATGAGATGGACCATCGTGTCCATATTCTAATTTAATAATTTGTTTAAGCGCTCCATACCAATCATTGGTTGTTTCAACAGTATTAGAATATTCACTCTTAACCCAAACCGTACTATTGTTTGTACTTTGTCTAGTTGTCCATTCAGTTTAGATGTATGAAACTTGTATCCATTAACAAAATAAATAGGCTAACTAATTGCTTTGTTCGTAGGTCCCCATGCATGACAAACTCATCAAGTGATGGTTGCTGCTACAATGATTTTACACCTATATAGATTTTAAAACTAAGTCATACGTATCCGATTTTGATAAACAAAATCGTTCGATTGAAATATATAGTTTAAAGTTAAACATATTCATAATTTACAAACTACGAGGGAAACATTTGATCGGAGCATTGATCACCAAATTATTGTCGAAACATCTTGTAAACACACGCATCAACATAATCAACATTTTTAGGAAATTGTGGGGGCGGTGGAGGAGATGAAAGGAAAGTATGGGAGGGTTTGTTGTGATTCACTTTTAGTTTGATCTATTAATACTTTATTAATCTTTATCATTAGATCGTGTGGTAAACAATGCACTAAGCTTTAAAGAATGCATCATAATTACCTGTTGTACCATACAACAAAACTAACTTGTACCAAAGACGTTGCCATTATTCATACATAAAATTCGAAACTATAGCACACAAAATAGTTTTAAGCACTAAGTTGTTGGGTTTACTTTCTTGGACTTTTTTTTTTCAAAATAAAATAAATAAAAATGGAGATTCCCAAAATACACCATTCTCAAATTTATTCTCAAAATAAACTATTTTTCTTATAGCGGGAGTCGATTGACATAGACTCCATTGTTGCCAAATTTTCTTTTTTTTTTTTATTAGAAATCAATTTAAATTGATTAATATTATTTTTTTAAGAAAAACTAAAAGTCGACTTAAATCCACTTCTTTAAGCTTCAAATTCATTCCATGATCACAAATCTGATATGCTATGACGAACTAATGTTCATTTGTTCAAGTTGATTAAGGATCCTTTCATAAATGAATCGAATGCCTTTTGAGCTCATTTTTTTCCTGAAATAAAACAAATCAGCTCCTCCCTAAAAATTAAAGGTCTATAAAAAATTACATAAATAAAAATATATAGTTTGGCACGACCACTAGATAGCTGGCATTAACAAGTTGAACGACTTTGTTGTCCAGTCTCTTGACACCACAAATAGTAATGTTGCAATGATAGATTTCTCAATAAACACTAACTGGGATTAGGTATAGCTTTTACAGTTTCTCGACCCTGATTTAGTGGATATTATTTTGTCTATTAAAGTTCCTCATATTTCTATGGGTCGAGATGATATAGGTTGATTTCTGACTATGAATGAGAAATTCAACATTAAATCCGCTTATGATATTGTGATGTATGATTCTAGCATTTGTGTTAATCTGTTTAAGGATACCTGGAATTTAAATGGTCCCCAACGTATTATAGTTTGTATGTGGATTATTTCCCATGAAGTCCTTTTGACTAACCATGTTAGGTGGAGGAGAGATATGATGGATGACCCTGTGTACCCGCGTTGTAGGGCTGCTGAAGAAACGATACTCCATGTCCTCCGTGATTGTAGTATTGCGGAGGAGACATGGAAGAGCATCATACATAATTCTCTTCATGTTTCCTTTTTTCATGCTAATCTTCAAGACTGGTTGAAGGAAAAAATCGCATCAAGAACTCAGAATTTAGAAGAGGCAGACTGACCCCTCATTTTTGCTACAACCTATAGCTTTATCTGGCAAGCTAGGAATGAATGGATTTTTGAGCAGCTAAATGCATCTTCTTATGATCTTGTGAGAAAATCAGTGGCTTTGTCTAGTGAGTATCATCGCATGAGGGTCTCCGTTTTGTCTGCCAAGAAAGCGGTTCCTCACTTCGAAGTCATGCACATTGCCTGGGAACCCCCACTACAGGGTGGGTTTTGCTAAATGTTGACAGGTCTATCTATAATTCTAATAATGGGGCTACCTGTGGTGGGATCACTAGGGATCATGATGACAATTTTCTATCAGATTTTAGTTGCAACATTGGTTCTTGCTCTATCACTTTCGCTGAGCTCTGAGATGCCTTTGTTGGCATTTCCTGGTTAGCCCATCCTTGAGATAGATTCAAAATTTGTGGTTGATTTTATCCAGAATTCCCCAGATTTCAGGCATCCTTATTCTCCTTTGGTGAAGGCAATAACCAATTGATGAAGTTAAATTGGACAATTACGGTGAACCAAGTTTACATGGAAGCTAATCCTTGTGCAAATATTCTAGCCAAGCATGTATATAAGTGTTTCAGGGGCTTTCACCCCCCACGACTTCATTCCTAATTTTTTGTCTCTGATAATTTTAGCTTATAGGATAGATACTCTGTTTTTTGTGTGATGAGGTAGTAGTTTTCTACCTTTGGTTGGGCGTTCCACCCCGTTGTTTATTAAAATAAAAATAAAAAAAAATACCATTGATGCCAAGCGAATTGCACCAAATTATATGGTGCGCTCACAAGAAGACTAAATAAGATTATTATCTTTTCCATGATGGTTTAATTATTGCATTAAAAGAATTGAGGTTGGGTAGTATCGCCATTTATTAAAAAAATGATAAATGTCTGGCTTTTGAACTCATTTTTAAATGCACAAGTTCTGTAATTAAATTCCTATTAAGTTGGGTAGTATCACCACCAACCATTCAAATGCACTTAATTTGAAGAAATATTGAATTTTTTTACCCCAATATTGAATTGGTGAAACTGTGAACGAAACTTTCAATTCTTTTGTGCAATAATAAATGGTAATTAGAGAACAGATTCATAAATCTAAAAACATATATTGTTACCAAAAAGGAGAAATAATTGCAATTTTTTGGAGAATTTTTATAAATGTGCTCTAAAACACATGCAAATATTTTTTCCAAAAAAATCCATAAATCTTAAAGGCAGGCAAAAGGTCCATTGAAATTGAAATAACTAGATAACTTTGACGCTAATACTAGTAGTAGCTAATTGTTATGCAACATTAACGTGAATGAAAAGCTATAAGGAATTGAGTTTAACTTTTTTTTAGGTTGTCTGCCCGGTATTCAAGGCTTGGCCTTGACTGATCCGGGTCGACCCGGGTCGCGCACCTGGCTATGGCGGGTGAGTCTCCCAGCGGGGATAACTGCGTACACAAGGTCTCGAACTCTGCACCTTGCTTAAGCGATACCAAGCCGCTTACCACTTGAACCAACCCCCGTTGGTAAATTGAGTTTAACTTTGACGCTGAATAAAATGCTCATTTTTTTTTTCTTCTTTTAATTCACAAAAAAAAATATTAAAATTTTTATACACACTACAAATAGACATACATCTTTATTTATTATTTTAAATTTGGATCATTTGCAAAAAAAAAAAAAAATTTAAATCAACTTTTAATTTTTTAAAAATAAAAATAAAAATTAATTTAAATCAATTACTAATAAAAAAAAGAATTTAGTAACAAAAGAGCTGACTTAAATCACTCAAAAATCCTACTTTCTTCTTCTTCTCCTTTTTGTACCCACAGTTGCTTGTTAATCAATTCAAAACACGTAGTCCCTAACTTGGGCGTCACTCAAGTTGATAGTGAAAAATTATTGCATTTGTTTATTCCGATAGAAGACCTTGTCTTGTCTTGAAGAAGGGGTAAACTTTAAATCAAATGCCAAAGTTCAAAATATATAAATAAATGGAGGGTCAAACACGCCATATCATAATTCATAACGACTGCATCGATCCTTAGTTAAATCCTTCCAATCCAAGACGTGCCTTCTGCAATTTTGTGCCTCAAACCTCAAATTCAAGCTCAATCTTCTCTCTCTCTCTCTGTCAATCAATTTTGTCATGGGAATAATAAGGTTCAGTTTCACATTGATGTTGGGTGCTGCTGCTGGAATATATGTAGCACAAAACTATGATGTCCCTAAGATCACCGAAATTGCTCACTCCTACATTCTGAAGGCTGAGAAGATTGAAGAAACCTACCGCAAGCCTCAGAAGAAGAAGATTGGAGACTCAGAAAAGGAAATTCGCAGTGACTGATCGATCTCGAGTTCAAATATTTTTATGATTTTTATTTATTTAATTTTATCAATTTTTTAGTTAGATAATGACTAATCTTGCTCTAATTCCTCTCTTTATGGAGATCTTTGCTTTGTAGAAATGGTCTTTACGTATTTTTATCCTATAATATAAAGTTTAAAGTATATGTTTTTATTTATAAATTAAACCAATTTCAGAATTCAATCTCCAATCCCAATTGCTTTAATACCTGAAAAGCTCGGCATCATAAAAGAATTAGCCTTCTAATTAGGAACGGTAAGGATGATGGTACGTCGGAGTAGGGGTTACGGAAGAGGCAGGGTTGAGTGATAAAGTTGAGATAAAGATAAAAGTAAAAGATAAAATGGAAAATCATTTAAAATTGTTTGTTTAAAAATATGATATACAAACATAATTTTTTTTAGATATATAATTATAGGTTTTAATTTAAGTGTTAGATTTGTTTATTATTCTTTTTTAAAAGGGTTTTAAACTAAATTAGAAATTTGTGTGCTGACAGATCACTATCACTTAGTTCGGTCCATGAAACTGATCCTAAATAGTGAGACTCATATTAGTTAATGTTGTTGTTGTTGTCGTCTCATTGTTTTCGGTGGTTTTTGGTATTACTGTTGACAACAAATAATCAGCAAGTCCACCTTGTTTCAGTTTCTCAATTCGAGGAACTGAAACGGTTCCTCTTGTGGAGTCTCAAAAACATAATTATCGAAGTGTCCAACTAATGTATCCCTTGTGTCAATGCATTGTTCACAACAAATAACATTGTAGTTGTCAACTTAGGACTTTTACGAATGTAAACTCAAGTTTTCATTTCTAAAGTGATGTATACAAGTAATACTATCAAAAAGTTTCTCAAGTATGAATGGCAATTTGTGACTTTTGTATGCAACTTAATTGTTGGAAGCAAGTTCTAGATCTAGTTTATGGTATTTGTTCATTTAAGTTTCAGTTCCACAGTTATGAGTACAAGAAGTTATGTATATAAACTTAAATTATAGGAAACAATGTCTTACAAACAAGTTTGATAGGACAAAATTACAAGATGAAAAGGAAAATAGAAGTTGTTTAATCCTAAAAAGCAAAAAAAAAGTTGAAGTTCATGATGTGTACATGTCTTTTCTCGTGATCTTAGCAGTCATTAGAGGCATGAGGGTGAGCGTGTGAGAGTGTTGCAAGTGTGTAATCCTACGAACTTGGTAAAAAAAATGCCTATTGGGTTCTATTTCTATAGAAACTTCGCCCATGACGTTTACATAACCTCTTTGTTACACCTCCGCATCATGCACTTGAATTTGAATTCTGGCTGGATTGAAGACACGTGGTCAAAGCATTGCATTTTGAGAGTTTCTCGTCAAGAAGCATTATTTGGCGCCCAAAATTTAACGAGCCACTTATCATCTTATTAGCACTCAGATCTTCTAGTAATTGTCATGATCTTCGGAAACTTTGATCTGTGTCAACTCCATGTGTCAAATGTTTGACCCTTGGGTGAAAAATGTAACTATCACTCATCTTGACGTCGTCATGCCATGTGTCGAGTCAAGTACCCTTAGATCGTGACTAATCGTCATCCCCATGACCGAGTTGTCATAACCTATTAGAATATATAGTTGAAATAATTGATAATTGTACTGAGTTAGTTAGGATTAGCTAATAGATTAACCAATGGTTAGTTGTTATCATGAGCCTCTATATATAGGCATGCACTACTTGTATTTTGTATCTTTTCTCATCCTCTCAATTCCATTAGTAAAATTTAGTTTCCATTCTGTCTTTTCTCTCCTTGATCAATACCATGGATTTCAATATAACCAATCCATCACGTATTTTTTCAAAGACTTAGAATTTTTATAAGTTGTTCATAACATTAAGTTCTTGTGACTTTTATGTTCCATTAGTGTCCAACTCTAGGACTAGGTGCCATTGCACTGTCGTGACCCATAGTATCATAATCCAATTTGACCCTCCCTCTTGTTGACAACAATAATGTCAACCACCTAGTAATGACTTATTTATTGACAAACTTATATCTCCACTAGCTTTTTCTTGGAAACAAGTCACCCCTCCGTTTCGCGAAACCCATATCTACAACAACACTAACCAAACGTCCCTCGCTTTCCCTTCCATTTTCTCACTGCCGTTCCCTCTCAAACTTGCGCAACACGCAGCTACGCAATATCACCGTCGGTCAATCCCTTGCGACTTCCGTTGCTAACAAGGTTAGTTTCATTTTCTTTACTTTTGCTTCCTTACACCAAACCGCCCCATATTCCAATGCCCAAACCACAAAAATTACACTTTGCTTCTAACCCTCAATGCTTCACTAATGTAATCAGCAAAATTCATGCACATTTTACAACTCTATTACCGTCACTATCACCCATCACCGCTTGGTTAGATCACAACTTAATTTGCTATATTAGGCCTTCCAATTACTTTGCTGATTTATGGGTACTAATTAGCGATTTAGGGTTCACCGCTTGCAAATGCTTCATTTTAGAGATTTAGCGATTTTATTTGCTTGTAAAAACAAACCCCACCTACAACATGTATTTAAGATTCCCGCCACATCATGGCTTTCGCTTGCGATCGGCGAAAACACTTGACAACCGATTCTCATACATGTGTAACTTTTCTCAACATTTTCGTGCATGTAATTTTCCTACTATACTTCTCAACATTCTTTTTGCCTGTAATTTTTATTATCATACTCCTCATCGACAAAATTTCTTAAGTGATCATTTCTTTTTCTTTTAATTTGTTTTTTGCCGAAGGGAAAATAGCCCAAGTTGGAGCCACTTAGTGCAAATGACTCCGACACCTCAAAATCTGTTGATATTGGGGGTACCTACCATGGATTGAGAGGGGAACCATGGATAGGTAAAAATTTCTTTTGGGTGCAACTATCCTATCATCAAGCTTGTAGCAACCAAGCATTAGTAAGTAATGCGTTGTAGTCATTTTCGTTATCTACATCGCCATCACTAACATTATATAATCACCCATTTAAACTAAACCTTATTTATTTTTATTTGTAGTATATACCTAGTGCCTTCTCCGCTCCTAACTTGAGCGGTCAAACCAACTTTGTGAGCGTGTGGTTCAAAGGGGGAAAATGAGTTGGATATTGATCAAATCTCCGAGGACGAATCAGTATATCTTTGGCCAAGGTTGGTACGAATTTTCAAACAAAAAGAAAAAAAAAGAAATTGGATGTCAATGACCAACTTCATTTTCTTTATTGCAAGTCTACCAAGACCTTTTGGGTTGATATCCGCAAGTCATACCACAAAAGGTATTTCATCTAAAACACGAGTATTAAGACTAATTGTTCACATCTTAATTACCGTCATTATTCATCTTAACTCCAATTCAAAACAATGATTGTTGATTTCGTATTACTACCTGATTCAATATTCTTTCAAGGCTTTGTTGTTCTAATCCAAAATAACCACATTATTATTCTACAGCGCTCCCTATGAAGGATTTGTTGTTACTATTAATTATGGGACAAAGGAACTCTACTAAGGGGTGCCAGAGGAAGTCTGCAATGGGGCAAGGACCCTCAACCAAAAGGCAGAAGAAGTGATGGCAAATACTTATAATTGCCTATTTTGGATATTGGATATTTAGGGTTGCTAAACTTACCTATGCTAGGATGCCTTTTTTGCACTGATTGTGAATGTTCCTTGCAAGACTGTTTTATGAACTTCTGTGTCCCCTTCTAAATCTATAAACCACCCACAACTCCAAATGTATTTGACTACTATAATTCTGTATGTATTTCACTATTATAATTCATTATAGTTGTGGTTTCATCATTATGCTTTATTGTATTTCAACTGTTGGTTTCATCACCTATTGTGACAATAAAAAATATTCTATGGAAATGGTCAACGATGTGAAAAATTGAAACACACCCATAGGTGCCAAATTTGGCTACACAGTGAAGTTTAACTAAATCACTTTAGTCAAACTTTTTGTCCTAAGTTATCTTTCATTTTATTTTTTGATAATTCTAAGTTATCTTTCATTATCATACTTCAGGATAAATTTATTAGTCCAACCACACCCATTCAACTGAACACAAAATGTTAAGTATTTCTTTCAAATTTCACTACATTGCTCACATTAAGTCTTAAATCATTCTTAATTTTGCATTTCTTAATACACATGTATTCAGCTATAAAACACATAATATGAGACGGAGTAAGTACAAACTATGACAAATTTTAGTTAGACATTGAATTTATTAACAAAATGATTTTTTATTTTAATTAAGCAATTGAATCATCCAATTTTTCCTTACCGATTTTATCACACTATTCCTATATTTACATTTATTTTTAATTCACAACCTTTTATACCATCATTTATTTCAGATTTTCATCTAAGTATTTTGTTCACCTGTACTATTTTTCAGTCCTTATTGTATTATACCTTTGGTTTTATCTCTCCCTCCACTATTTTCTGCTAACATCACAACCAGCCCAAACCAAAACAAAAACATCCACTCCCAAAAGAATTTGGGCCTACTAAAACCCAGGTGCAATAATTAGCCCACACAATTTACCCAATCCACCAACCCAACAACCAAAAAGATAATCATTTCTCTCCAAAAAAATTGAATGGCATAACAAACCCTTACCATCGCCGCCACGACAATGCCCTTCTCCAACCACCCTCAACCATCATTCCCCTCAATTTGTCGTTAACTACAGTTCACACCACCACACATCGATTGTTGTGCTCCGTCTATGCATCCATTCCATTCCAAGTTACTGAATCATCCATCTTCTTCCTTTCACAACACCCTATACTCCTCCAATGTAATATTGTCGCTCAAAACACTTCCACTACGCTGTCGAATGGGTGAATCTCAGTCACAGAATTTCAGAACCCAACAATTCCTTGCAATTGCCGCTCCGCCGAAAATAGCCATTCCTTGATTCCAACACGAACAACCAATTACCTTAATCCACATTAACAATAATTATTTACTGTATTAATTACAATTTGAACTAACAATATTACCATCGATAAAATTTTAATAAAGTGCAATATTAAAATTATATTTTAAAAACTTTTAGGGTCAAGAATAAAAATTCAACAGATCGTGAGATCAAAAATCAATAGATGAAACATTAAAATCAACTAACATCAAGTAAACACTCCGTCCATTTCAAACAAAGCCATGAATGGTATTAGACAATCATCCAAAATAGTGTGTTTTGGATGCCCAACTAACTAAAGGTTATAGAAGTTAGTTAGTTTGTTAAGTTAGCTGACTTTGACAGTTGCAGTTTGTTATTCTTTGTACATGGTTAATTAACTTGCTTGTACCACAAGCATCTTACTGCTGTAAGCATATATGTGGCAATTTGCCTTCAATGAGAATCAGTTTTTCTGTTTTCCAATTCTCATACCAGCAAGAGTTCTATTACCTTATATTGTGGAACTAACTGAGTTAAAGGGCGAGTTAGAGGAGTTGTTGGATAAGAAGTTTGTGAGGCCAAGTGCTTTGCTGTGGAGAGCCCATGTGCTCTTTGTGAAGAAAAAAGATGGAAGTATGACAC
>QANU01023439.1:375956-495059 GCA_003254905.1 Nissolia schottii
AAAAAAAAAAAACTTAGTGTCAAAGACATAAATCTCGTTGTCATGAATTTAAAGATCATTTTCATAAATTAAAAGACACCAACACACAAATATCTTCTGCAATTTAAGAATTTTGTGGCTTTAAGTTTCTCATTGCATTTGAAAATACGTAGTAGCATGAGTCAAGCCAAAATTAATTTGTTACATTTCTGTTTCATATTTGAATAATTATCTTTTAAATTATTTTCTTTATTTAAAAAAAATGCTTGAATAAGTTTCTAGTAATAAAAGTGTTAACTAAGCCGCGACGGTTTGTTAACTTTGTGTCCTTAGAGCATCTGAGTTGTGACAACTTGATGCTCTGAAAATCATAAAAAAAACTATTTTTAAAAAGAAAACTAATTAACTCACAAACATTTTTAGAAAGAATTACTTGGCTTTGAGTTTCTCATTGCACCAGAGGATACGTAAGAGCGCAAGTCAAGCTATAATTAATTTTTATAATTTTTGTTCCATATGTAAATAATTATCTTTTAAATCAATTTCTTCTTTAGTCATAAAAATAATGTTTGAATAACTTTTCTAATGATAAAAGTGTTAACTAAGTCGTGTCGGCTTGTTAACTTTGTGTTTTTAGAGGATCTAAGTTGTGACAACTTAATACTCTAAATTTCTTTAATAATTCTTTTCAACACTGACTTTTCTATTTTTGTGTAATAGTTGTCTTTAAATCAATTTTATTCCTTTTCTTATTTATTTATTTTCCTTTCTAATAACGAAAATATTAATTGAGCCGCGACGGCTTGTTAATTCTGTCGTTTTAGAGTATCTACATTCTACAAAATAATATTTTTAGAGGTTATAAATAAGTTGCTCAATTGATTGAGGTAACCGTCTAACTACAAATGTATTAAGGGTACTGAAAATTAAATTTTTGTCATTCCCTATGCATAATCGGCTCTTGAATCTAAATTTAAATCAGACCATTTTTTTTAAATAAAGATTTTTTCAATTTTTCCTAATTTAAATAAAATTGGTGGCGACTTCATTGAAAGATATTTTTTTAAAACATCGTCGTTTTTCCGCCACGATTACGGTAGCGACAGTGACATTTATGAACAAGGACCATTTACCTAAGATTGATAATCTCTAAGATTGATTTGAGATCAAGTTCTCATTGGAGTAAAGGAGGAAGATATGCCTAAGATTGTCCTTGGGACTCACTATGTGTAGGGGTGGGAAAAGGTCAGGTGATCTAACTTGTTTAAGAAAAAGGTCAGACCCAATAAAGATGTTAGACTTAGGCTATTACGCAACTCTGTTAGGTCGGCTTGTTTATAAATACGTTCATATGGGTTTACTAAAAAAATAAACATACATTACCTTCACTTGGACTCAAAGTGAAGACAATCACCATATCAAGGCAATGCTTTAACTACTAGACTAATATCACTTTTTGTAATATTTTATGCAATCATATTTATTAATATAATTTAGGTAATGTTTTGGGCTTAGATCTTGGAAGGTATTTGGATATTATTGGTCTTATATGTTTCAGGCTTAGATCCTGGAAGATGGTTGATTATTATTATTATTGAATGTTGTATTATTGATTATGTAAAAGGTCACAGTAACAAGCCGTAATAATAGGTCAAACAACAGATTTTTTATAATAAAAAAATATACACAGACAGGTTTATCAAGCTCCAGGCTAGGCCAAGCCTCCCAAACAAGCAGGTCAGACTAAAAAAATAGCATTTGATAGTTAACAGGTCAGACTTAAGCCAAAAACTAATGAGACAGATCTAACCTGTTAAGGGTCTGACCTGTTCCCATCCCTAACTATGTATATGATGAGTTTGTTGATGATGTCATTTGAATTTACTGATGCTTGTGTCATTTTCGTGGCCTACATGAATAGAATCTTTAGTTTTTACCTTTGACAAGTTTGTGATCATTTTCAATGTTATTCTCACTTATTCGAGAATGAAAGAGGAACATGATGAGCATTTAAGAATTGTGTTAAGAATTTTTGAGAGAGAAAAAATTATACGCCAAGTTTTTTTTTTGTAAGTTTTGAATGAAGGAAATAAAATTCTTAAGGTAGGGAGTTAAGATTGAAACCATAAAAAATTGGGAGCGACCGATTTTGGTAAAAAAAAAAAAGACGTTTCATATAATTAACTAGATATTACTGCAGATTTATAAATAGATTTACTCAGATAACCTTATCCTTAACCAAGTTGATTAGGAAGCACACAAACTTTGGACCCCCATGTGTAAAACCAAACTTTCAATTATCACAATTTCTAATTTATTGGATAGATTGTTTGTCTCATTCTCTTATTTAAAAAATTATTAGGTGAGCATAACATTAGCACTTCATTCTTGAGTACCCTTATAATAAAAATAAATTTTTTATAAAAAAATAGTAAAAATAAATTTTACTTGGTAGAATTAAAAAAAATGATAAAACACACAATAAAGTTAAGAAAACTCACTTTTATTATGAATGTGTTCAAAAATAAGATGCTAGTCTTATACTCACTTAGGAGACATTTGGTACATTGCCTCCAAGATTATCAGATAATCTCGATTACCTTTTAAAAAGATTATCACTTTTTAAATTGTTAGTAATGTTACATTATTATGTTTGATATGCACAAGTAATATAACTGAAAATTTACATTACCTTATTTAGCATATAAAAAAATTATGAGATAATATACTTCATCATCATTTTTATTTTTATTTTATTATTATTTCTATTTTTTTATTATTTTTATTTTCATTATTTCTTTTTATTATTATTTAAATGTACTTTGAGATGATAATTTACATAAATACCTCTTATACAAATAATTCACATTACTATTTTAAAGATAAATTACTTGAATAATCTAAATTATCAATTTTTATTACACAAATAAATTAATATAAATTATCAAATAATTTAAAAATTAAATTATCAATAATTTTAATAGATTACATCGCGTGAATGCTCATCTAAAAATTCCTTTCCCTTATCTCTTCAAATTCAAATCAAGGCTTTATTAAAGTCAAGCCTCCTATCCCCAAACCCAACAACTACCTCACGTTACATAAATGATAAATCTACCCTCATGTTTTGTCTCTTTGTAGCAGACCCATCATATGCCACCACGTGTTTCTCGAGATGTGAAATTAAATTTCCCCACGAAGGAAAATCTATCGATGTCGACCATGCGAAGGTACAGCAACGGCTAAGTATCATTCAAATTTTAAGATTAATACAAATGGCTCTAGAACATCTCTTATGACAAATTCCAATTTTAGTCCTAGATTCACTATATGCTTATATTAATATCTATGAGTCAATAAATTATCTTAAAAATAAGGCTCTTCGTTATATTGAGTTTTTCTAATTATGATCCTAAAAAATAGACCATTTTCTTTGTTATATACTTATATGTCAAATGTCACATTATAATTGAAAACTAATAAATTGGTCTTCTCTTCACTTGAAGGGATTCATCCCATATCTCCTGTCCCAATTTATTTTGCTTCAATGAGTACTTTGAAACTGTGATTGCTTTGGTGGGTTTCTAAATGAGGCTTATACGCACTAAAATCATGTAGTGAAGATACTCTTAGAACAATTATTAAAGAACTATACAAGATAAATATGTATTGAAAATACAAAAATGTAGAGTGTTAAATGTATTGAAAGTATTGAAAATGTTAAAATATTCTATTTTAGGCCTTTTAACAAATGTCCACTCTTAAGACATTTGATAGCTTAACTCTTAAATAAATAAATAATAAAGTCAAAATATAATTTGTCCTTATGTCTCCTCGATTTTAATTTACAATTTTTTTCATGTAAAAACTAAAATGAAATTGGGTAAGCCACTTGGAGTATTCTAATGGTAAAAGATTTTAATAGTATGCATAAAATTTTAAATTCAAATCTCATCATAAACATTGTAATTTTTTAAGAAAAAAGAAAAAGAAATTAGCTGACATGTATAGAGCAAAAGTTACACTATATTTAACCTACTAAAAATGGACAAAACCCATACATGCATTGGCAACGTACAAATGCAACGTAATACAAGTATCTAATTCTATGTTTTGTGTCATACCTTTTAGTGGAAAGAAAGTAACGAGGAAGGAAAAAAGTTTATCCATTCCTTTATAGCATATATATAGTCATGGATGCATGCAAAGAATTATCATTTTAAGAAATCAATGTCTCCATTTTTAAATATGCTTTTAACCCTTTTTAAATAAAAAATAGTGGAAAGTAATCAGATTTGTACACTTCAACTTATACGTTTTACATGATATCGTATTATTTTTGTATTAATAAAATTTGTTTTGAAATATATATTATAAAATATTTCTTGAATTTGATGTCTTACATACATAATTTTATAATTTTACTATACATAGCACCCAAATATTCATATGTTATCTAAGAATTGAGTCAACCTAGTTTGATCCGATCATTAGTTAAATCATTATCAGATTAAATTTGGGTTTAAAGACATGATGACTCATTCATAAAATCAGTCTAAGGGGTGATAATAGGTATGATTTTGACTTAACTATAACCATACTTTCAACCTATTGAATAAAAGAAAACCCTACCCTATCATAGGTTATACAAATAAAAACTTCAACCATATCCATAGAAAAACATTTTAACTCTAACCATACCCTACTTTACTCTATTACTTTCTAAAAAATTATGTTATGTTTATATAGTATAAGTATCAACTACAAAAAATAATTATTATAGTACATAACAATAACATAATTTAAATTAACAGCTACACAATTCACAAAAATTAACAATGATAATTGTACCAAACTCATCCTACGAGATCCATTGACAAGGCCCAATGAGGCGACCTAGAGCTGGAGCTCGCGGGTAGGCCCAAACATACTCGGTCTGTGACAATCCAATACATAGAGACCCTTTTTCCCTACGACTTGCAACCTGACAAAAAGTATGTGCCCATAACTACTATCACAAGGACATGGGTGATTACCACAACTTGGGAAGGATCCCACAACTCGCCACTCAACACTCTACGGATCACAACTCCTCTCTCTCTATATGCTCACACTATAAATGAATAACCTCTAGCATGACAAATGTAAATCTTTTTTTCACTACTCTCTCTCAACACAAGATTGTGTTCTAACTGTGTCATCGGAATCTCTTGTAGGTCCTCCTCTTGGACACTCATTGGAGCTACTGGAACTCAGAACCTCTAGGAGATCTCACACAAGTCACTAAAACACTCTCAAATCCATTGGGCCAAGTGAGAACAATATTTATTTTAACATGACAAGTTCATAACAATTAGAAATCATAGCATTGTAATTTGTTTGATACATAGAAAAAAGAAAATCAAACTTAGACATATATAATAAGTTAAACAATCATTTAACAACTACATAAGTTTGTTCATTATATATACACATACACATGGAGTGTGTGTAGGACCACAACTTGTTCATTAAAATCTTAACACTATCTTAATCCATGCAAGTAATTTTAAGTAATTATCCAAAGACATAATTACAATTTTATCCTATATGTGGAATTAGGTAAGAGTGAGTACTCACGGATAGGATACAAATTGTCTACGATTTGGTTTAACATCCAACACAGTCCATGTACATACTTAGTCGACCAGTCTCCTCACACCTTTACTTTTCTATTAATTTTCTTTGCCCTTCCATAATGCTGCCAAACAAAGCCTAAATAAAGACTGTAAAGGAGCATATCTCACCTTGCAATTGCAACAAATGCAGCTAAGCTTAAGCTAAGGCAAAAGTTGAAAAGAGGCCAAAGCAGCCACCACAAGTACACACAACACAAGACAACAAAAACCAAAACCAAAACCCTTTCCCTTCTTCCTCCTCAACCACAATCACAAGCTCAAACTTGTTTGCAAATCACAAAACATCAAAAGCAAGCCATCAACCATGGTTGAGGAATCAGTTTCCTCCCTCTTCAGCTGGTTCACCCCAACCGTCTTCTTCCTCCTCCTCCAGCTCGTCATCGCCACCATCTACATCTCCTCTACCTTCTCCAACAACAAACACCCCCACCAACAACAACAGCAGCACAATGACCATAATGCCCCTCACCACCAACAACAATATCCACAACCACCACTCGCTAGATCCCCTTCTCTCTTGCATAGGCTCAAATCCATCAACTTGTATTCCTACACTCACACATCATCCCAACACGAAACGGTTACACAACAGCAAACTCTGCAACAAACTCCTCAACTTCCCAGATCTACATCCTCGATGATCCAACGGCTCAAATCAATCAACCTCCACACTTACTTCCCAACCGAAACCTTCTCCTCTTATTTCACTACCGACGCAAGCGCTTCGAATTTCGACTCCAATTCCAACAACACAGCCTCATTGGAGGAAGAACCGCAGGGGAAGTCACCGCACGTGCCGAAAACGTCACTGATTGAAACAGAGAACCAAAAGCAACAACACTACAAAGAAGAAGAATTTGAAGAGAGCGACGACGACGACGACGACGATGTCGTTGGAGAAATCCAGAACAATCTCGAGAGAGTCCACGATGCTTGTGGCCCTGCTTCCATGGACGAGATCTTCAGCAAGCTGCAGCAGGGGCAGAGCGGTAATTTCGCGAGGACGCGGTCCGACACGGAGCCGGCGTCCGGGGAGGTGCCAGTGAAGCTGCCGAGGAAGATGAGGAAGTCGGCGAGCACGAAGTCGGCGTTCTCGCACTTCGAGGAGGGCGACATTGTGGAGAAACGCCGTCCGGCCACCGCGAGGGAGGGCGGCGCCGCCGAAGATGGCGGAGGCGGCGGCGGGGAGGTGGACGCGAAGGCGGACGACTTCATCAACCGGTTCAAGCAGCAGCTGAAGCTGCAGAGGCTGGATTCAATCATAAGGTACAAGGAGATGATTGGTAGAGGGACGTGAAGTGAAAAAATAAAAATAAAAATGTAACAAATAAAATTGGGTAATGTTCATTACTATTACATTTTGTGAGCTTGCTAGTATAATTAGGGGGTGGTTAATTTATGATATATCCTTTTGTAAAATTAGTGTTTTTTTTTTCTTCTATGGTGTATTTTTGCTAATATGATTTGTATGACTTATAGTTGATGCATTAATGAGTTAATTTTTTTTTGTAAGAACTCAATTGTGTGAAAAAGTATGCCTTAACTCCAAATTACAACTCGGTTTCGGTGTAGTGTAAATAATTTATTAGCACATTGGAGTAGCAGAATAGGTTCATTTTCGTGCCTCCATCTCGAACATGGTTGCTTCCAACAAGAATAAAATTAAAAAAAAAAAGTGTTACAATTAGGTGAGTAATTTTTAAACTTTTAAAAGACAATTATCTGGAAAGAAAATGTCTCAAACTCAACTCTAGTTTGTTAGGAGCTTTTAATCTTTAATTAATTTGTGTTCGGATAGACTTTTGATCAAACGATTATGTCTGACTCAAGAAATTGAATGGAATTGACTCAAGAAATTGAATGGTCCACTCAAGGGGACAACTTCTCTTTACACAAATTGTTTTATTTTTAGAAATCGAATTCAATATATCTTATTAAGATATTAGAGATTGCTTTCATATTTCCAACCTAATATATAAGCTTATTTGATTTATTTTCTAAAATTTCCCAAACCTCAAGGTAAAGCATTTCTTTTGTAACATACCTAAATTATAATCATGAAGCTATAAATTATAATGAATTTGACATTTCGAAAAAGAAATAAAGCACACTTAATTGCACAAAGAAAATAAAATTTTATTTATTTATTTATTTATTTATTTTTGTTTTGTGTGGGTGCTGATTGTGCCTATTAGTTCATTTTCGGCCTTTGCTTGTATGGATGTTGAAACTTGTAAGGTAGTACTCATCTTTATGTTGATGGCCCCTTTTATTTTGTTCTATATAGCATGTTCCTGTTCTTGTTTTGTGGTTGGCTTTTGGAAATGCACTCCACTGTCCTAATCCTTAGGACTATAGAGAAAATGGAAGGGGCTTGTTGATCACTGCTCATTTTCAATACCATAGATATTTGTTAGATTATGCTTCTATAGAAACTATTACAATTATATGAAAAGTTTTTATAAAAAAATCCCCAATTTCTAAAAAAATAACAACATGAATTCAGGGGAAAAAAATCTCCAATATCATAATAAAATAACAATAAAATTTTTTAAATTGGAGATTTTGTTTTCCAATTTTATAAAAGATCCACACTTTCGTAAATACTCTAAAAATTATCATAATCTAATAATTTTATACTGCAAATTTTATAATTCTGTAAAAGAAATTTCTATTGGTTACTTCTTGCAAATTCTTTACAACCTAATTGCAGTATCTGTTTTGGATAATGGAGCTTAATTTGTCGTGGTTTCTTCTATATGTATGGGTAGGTATTTTTTTTTTAATAATTTTTAAAATTAAATTCATTGAATTTTGTTAATATTTTATGTTACATATCATTTTGACAAATCTCTTATTAATCAAATTATTGAAAGAGTTATAATGAATGACATGTTTAGAGATTGACCTTAATACATTTCTTGTCAAAATAATGATAAAATTTAATGAATTTAATTATAAAATTATAAGAAAAATTAAAAAAAATGATATTTACCCTGCTATGAGAGAAACCATCGTTGATGTGCAAACTGCAAAGAGTGCAAGTAACATCAGCATTCATTCAGATCCACATCCTCATTTCTATGGAATATTTTATTGGTTTGGTTTGCAAGATGGTCACTACATTTATTACGTTACATACTGAGATTAATTTTTTAAAAAAAATACTTGGAATCGGTGGAAAAGAAAAAGTAAAAAAGGATGGGGACCGGTGCAGGAGGTAGTGGCGATGTGAAGGCCAGTTGTATTGCACAGTGCCAGCAGCTAGTATTAAATTCCCAGCATTAAATGGTGGATTAAGCTATGGAGTACTTGGTTATGGAAAACGTGACCTGTGTAAACGTGCTTCTCCCTATATTTTTGGGGTGTTTGCATTGTTTTTCGCGTGCCAGTGTGCTTTGTTGTCTTTTCTTGAAGAGGGACTGCCTATAGTACCGTATTTTTAGGGTTTAGGGTCCTATAATATTTTAAGAAAGAAAAAATAAAATTAAAGAGTATCTTAGGATACTTTTTTTAAGGAATAGTGTTATGGGTTTAGTGTCCTATAATATTTTAAGAAAGAAAGAAAAAAATTAAAGAACATCTTAGGATATTTTTTTTAAGGAATAGTGTTATTTCAACATCAATTTTAGTATAGACATTAAGTCTTTTCTCTTATACTCATCATAAGATTTACACTCACATCATTTGTAAACATTAAGTTTGCAATTATGTAATATGAGTATAGATCACATGATATATATGAGATGAAAAATTTGATATCTACGCCAAAATTAATATTCAAATAACATTTTTTTATTTTAAGGTGGCATAATCAGCGTAATTGACACAATATTTCCTTTTTATAATGATGATAAGAGCATTTAAACCCTAAACTTCATTAGGACTACACAAATTCTTTATCACTAAACTATTTCTAATAATTTATAGTTGACACATTATGAATGCAGGATACTCTTTTTTTTTCCAATCCAATTTGAAATTCTAATTGAACAAAATTAAGGGGCATTTGGACTACCTTTCAAAAATATTATCACTTGTTAAATTGTTAGTAATATTATATTGTTGTGTTTGGTGTGCGTAGATAATGTAACTGAAAATTTACATTACCTTGTTTGATATTAAAAAATATTATGAGGTAATATACATTATTTATTTTTATTTCATTATTTTTTATTATTAATTTTATTATTATTATTTTCATTATNAAGATTTATACTCACATCATTTGTAAACATCAAGTTTGCAATTATGTAATATGAGTATAGATCACATAATATATATGAGATGAAAAATTTGATATTTACACCACAACTAATATTCAAATAACATTTTTTTTTATTTTAAGGAGGCATAATCAGCGTAATTGACACAATATTTCCTTTTTATAATGATGATAAGAACATTTAAACCCTAAACTTCATTAGGACTACACAAATTCTTTATCGCTAAACTATTTCTAATAATTTATAGTTGACACATTATGAATGCAGGATACTCTTTTTTTTTCCAATCCAATTTGAAATTCTAATTGAACAAAATTAAGGGGCATTTGGACTACCTTTCAAAAATATTATCACTTGTTAAATTGTTAGTAATATTATATTGTTGTGTTTGGTGTGCGTAGATAATGTAACTGAAAATTTACATTACCTTGTTTGATATTAAAAAATATTATGAGGTAATATACATTATTTATTTTTATTTCATTATTTTTTATTATTAATTTTATTATTATTATTATTTTCAATATTATTGTTGTTTATTTTTATTTCATTATTATTATTGTTATTATTATTATTAGTATTGTTATTATTATTATTATTATTATTATTATTATTAGTTTCATTGTTGTTGTTGTTCTGGAGGTGGTAATTAAGATAGATACCTCCTATAGAAGTAATTCATATTACCACTTTGAAGACAATATGGATTACATGAGTAATCCACATTACTAGCAATCATGTTGCACTAAACAAGTCAATATGATTTACCAGATAATTTAAAAGTCAGATTACTGATAATATGGATAGATTATCTCATACCAAATGCCCCTAAGAGTGTTATCTTAGATGATTCATTGCAATTAGGGTGCTTGATACACCTTAACCGAAATACATGGTATACCGTGGTCACAGTCGATGTAAAATGTCCATTTGTAGATAAAAATCATTCACAGATGAAATACAAACTTGCTACCATTTGCATTTGTTGTATTAAGGGGGAAGTTAGATTTTTTTAGTTTTAATTTAAGGGAAATTTGTTTAAGAGTTAATATACAACATGATCTTTGGAAATGTTGTCGAGTGACCACTTTGGTCTATCAAAATTTTTTAGTGACAGAATGATCCCTATACAATTTAAACGTTGTTTACGTTAGTCTCTCTGTCCAAAACAATGGTGATAGAGCACGGCGATACTTAAAACAACGTCATTTCGGGCACAACCAAAATGATGTCCTATTAGACGCAGGGACCAAGTTGAGTAAAACAAATTTTTTCAAGGACCAAGTTGAGTAAAACAAAGTTTTTTAAGAACTAACTTGGGCAACCTCTTTATTTCCACCCATTTCTTCTTCCTCCTCCACTACCACACTATACACACCTCACCACCCAGCCCCTTTCCCCTTCCTCCTCCACCCAACAACCCATCCACCACCACCGCCACTATGAGCACAACACAACCACCACCATTCTAATTTTTCTTTCAACCCCACCACCTCCACCATATCCATCTCAACCTCCACCACCCCACCTCTACCACACCTACCCTCACCATCCCCATCACACAATGCCCTCACCATCGAACCCCTAACAACCACATAAGCCTATTCCTCCTCTCCCCCACCGCCTTTGAATTTTTGGATTATCTTATGAGTTTTGTTATTTTACCTTATGCTTTGTTGGTTTTATTTGACAAAGTATAGATGTTATGGGAGTGCAGTAATGGTGGTGGAATGCTTGTGGAGTTGGTAGTGGTTATAGAGTCCAATGATAGTGGTAGAGAAAGTGGTGTCATAGTGGCGGTGGTGGTGGTGGAGGAGGAGGAAGAAGAAAGGGGTGGAGATAAGGAGGTTGTCCAAGTTAATCGCTGAAAAAATTTAGTTTGCCCAACTTGGTCCTTGTAAAAAGTCGTTTTGTCCAATTTGATTCCTATGTCCAATACAACGTTGTTTTGAGTTTCGTCACCCTTCGTCACAACTGTTTTAGAAGAAGGGACTAACGTGGGTAACATCCAAATTTTATAGAGACATTGTAACACTAAAAAAATTTTAGGAGACTAACTTAGACACCAAAAACATTTTATATGGATCAATTTGGGTATTAACTTGTGTTTTAATTATTAGGGTTGTTTTTCATAACGAAATATATATTAGTGCAACGAGAACGTTTTGTTGTGGACGTGGTCTTCCTCCTGAAAATCCTGTGGAGGTGGCAATGTGCGATGGTGACGTATTGCCCATTTCCTTCGGAGAATGTGCCCTCTACATCTGGTATGTCTGCCAACCATTGTCGTTGCCTAGCACGAATACGAGGTCTTTGCAAGCGGAGATTAATGTTTTCGATTCAGTGATGGACCACAAAGATCTTAATGCACCAACTCAAGCACCTATAAAATTCTAGAAGAATGATGGGTCTTGATGGAGACTCTATTCTATTTCATAGCCAAACAGCGAGCACACTTTTATGATTTCCTAGTCTTCAAATCTGTAAGGAAATTCTTCTTGGCCAAACAGTTCAGCCCCTTCTCATTGATGTGGCTAAGCCTCTTATACCATAATTCTGATGAGCTTTCATAATCAACAAAATTTACAACATTAACAAAAGTAGTAGCTTTCATCCAATACAAAACCAAAAAATTTCTTACCACGTGCCACAACCAAAGAACCCTTAGTAAGCTTCTATTGCCCATTACCAAAAGTATTAAAATAACCATCGTCATTAAGAACACTAGCAGAAATCATATGTAAGCTGATGTCTGGTGCATGCTTGGCATTATTCAAAGTTAACTTTTCCATTGCTGATTTCCAAGCAAACGATACTAATGCCAATAACATTTGATGTATTATTATTTTCCAGCTTCAACACATCAAAATTACCTAGAGTATAGGAAGAGAAGAAATCCTTTCTTGAAGTCAAATGAAAACTAGCATTGTTGTCAACAACCCAGCTAGAATCTTCACAAGCAACATTAACCATATTCTAATAGAAAATAATCAATAGATCTCCATCAGTAGTGGTAGCAACACGATCATCGTTATCATCATTCTTCTTTTCTCTACTACTTTTGTTACCATTTTTCTCATTCTTCAACTCACAACAAAACTTCTCAATATGACCCTTTTTACCACAGTGATCACACTCAAAATTTCTATACTTGGATTTTGATTTACTTATGTGCTTGCTTTTACCTCGTTGCCTCTTCCTTTATCTTTGTCTTTGCTTCTCACTCTGTCTTTAGTAACCAAAATCTCTGATTGTGTAGATGTGCCTGTTGAGTTTGTCTTCTGACTTCTTCATTCAAAATAACAGTTTTAGTCATATTTATGGTCACAACACTGTTAGGAGAAGAATTAGTTAAAGTAACGTGAATACTTTCCCAAGAATCAGGTAGAATATTAAGCAACCAAAACCCCATAACGTCATCTTCAAATTTAATATCAATCCTAGACAACTAATCAAACCAACCTTAAAAATGACCCAAGCAATTAGAAATAGAAGTACTTTTTTTATACTTCAAATTCATAGCTTGATGCAGCACAAATAATTTGTTGTTCCCAGTCTTGGAGGCATACAAATTTTTAAGCTTTTACCATAAAGTTCTGACATGTGAATCATTAACAACATGATTCAAAACATTGTCATCCACCCATTTTCGGATAAAATCACAAATCATCACGTGCTCAAAAGTCCAATCTTCATCAGATTTATTTTCCAATTTTTGCATAGAAACACCGAAAGATGTAATTTTTTCACAAATAGTAAATCATTCATCTTGTCTTTCCATATGTGGTAATTAGTGTCATTCAAATAGATCATCCTACCATAATTAGGCTTCACTGTTCAATCAAGCAAAATTTTCAAGATCCAAAACAACTTTGATACCAGCTATTGGGAAAAACGTGTATATGTAGTGGAAAAATCATAAGTATGTAGTCAAAATAATAACATTTCCCGCTTGAGTTTAACCTATGAGAAACGTAATATATGGTGTAACACCCTAGTTAACTGCATACCCTCGAGTAGTATGCAATGCTCACTAGGTTGTTAACCACTTGGTGGGAATACTTATAGTCCCTTATTACTTTTTCAAAAATACCGAGTTAAGGAAAATATGGACCGATTTAAAACTTTTCCACTGAGTGCTTATTTACAAAATATGAGCCATGTGTGAATCAAAGTATATATATANCACTCAAAAGACTCACACAAGATAAAAACTATACAACCAAATAGGAGATAAGAATATTTTGAGATTACTAGATGAACGCCCACAATTTATGGAACAAGTGTTTGAAGTTACATTGAAAATGGAATACAAAATAGTACTCAACAAATATTAGAACCAACCAAAGGTACCTCCTGTCTTGCAACAACAAAACAACACATGCGCACAATCCTTGTCTTAGTGTCATTTGCTTCCATAGGAGATACCTTTGGCTCATTATGGTATTTGTTGAGTACTATTTTATACTCCATTTTCAATGCGACTTCAGCCACTTGATCTAGAAATTGTAGGCATTCATCTGATAATTTCAAAATATTTTTATCTCCTATTTGATTGTATTTCTTTTTATTTTGTGTAGGTCTTTTGAATGTGTTGTTAATATTTATTTCATCATTTTAATAATGAGTAGGAGATTCCCTTCGTGGAACTCTTTTGCTATTCTAATTGATATTTCATATTAAAATTTTTCTGGACTAGGTCCTGTGATTTTTTGTCCCTTTCATTGGGGGGTTTTTCACGTTAAAAATTTGTGTGTGTGTGTGCGCTCTTTTTTGCTTTGCCTATCTGATTTTCACACTCTTGGATATATTGTTCGCCATATATTACGTTTCTCATAAGTTCAATTTAAGCGAAAAAAATGTTATTATTTTCACTGTGTGCTTGTGATTTTTCTGTTGCACATACACGCCTTTCCCAACAGTATGTATGGAATAAACAGCGGCACCAAATGCACAAACTTTTGCATACACATGCACAAACTTTTTCTACACACGTGCACAAACATTTTTCATATACCGAACCAAATAAAATCATATCTGTAGCATATTAAATTGTGAAAAGTAACTGTCGCATTCTCTCTCGCTCCCCTCTCACACTTTGAGTGTGTGAACTCACTCGCTACCAAACACAAATATTTCAAAATAGATACACACACTTTTGAACTGGCGTGCCCAAATTTTTTAACCAGAAAAAAAAATAATAAGACGAAAAAGAAATGAAAATGATGAATAAGAAAATTTTGATATTCACGTGCACAAACTTTTGAACAAAAATGCACAAATTTTTTAGACACGAGCACAAACTTTTGAACAACCAAATACAAAATAGTGATTGAAATGAAAACAAACACGAACACGGAGAAGAAAACTTTGGTGACTTTTGTGCACAAACTTTTGAACAATAATGCACAAACTTTTTTACACATGTGAACAAACTTTTTAACAATTAGAAACAAATATTGTGATGGACACGAAAACGAAAACAACAACGAAAAAAAAAACTTTTGTGCTTATATACACAAAATATTGAACAGTTATGCACAAACTTTTTTTTCACTCATGCACATAATTTTGAACAATTAAAAATAAAAAAAATTACAAAAATAAAAATGAAAACCGTAAGATTCATAATGTCTTGCAACTACAAAAAAATGAAAAAACGTTTAATGAATAAAAATGAACAAAAAAACTGAAAAAATGAAAGGGAAAAAAAACGTTTGTGATTAATGAAAAATAATGAAGAAGGAAAAAAAGGGAGATTGATGGGAGAAGAGAGGGTTTAAGAGCAAGAAACGAAGGAGGAGGAGGAGCTTGAAGGGAGAAGAGAAAAAAAAAAGAACTGAAAGAGAAGAAGAAAAAGAGGAGCGCGTGAAAAAAATGAGTGAGAATACAGAGAAAATATGTATTTAAAGGGGTGACAAATTAATGATTAAAAATTATGTTCACAAAATATTTTTCATAATTAGAAGACCAAAAAAAATATTTTACACTATTTACTATTTACTCTTTATTTTAATTCTACTTGATTCTCTCAGTAAAATCAATCCAANTCATCATAAACCTAACTCATTCATTCATCATACACATACTTGTAACCTCTCGACAACTTCGGGATCCTCTGCGGAAACCCACGCAACACCTCTCCTGGTGCCCGCTCGGCACACTTCACGTAGTCCTCTCAACACTCCAGAGATCCTCCGCGGAACCCATGCAGCACCACTCCTGGTGCTCCCTCAACATTCTTCACGTAACTCTCTCAGCATCCCAGGGATCCTCCGCGGAACCCATGCAGCACCACTCCTGGTGCTCCCTCAACATTCTTCACATACCCCTCTCATCACTCTAAGGGTCCTCCGCGGAACCACTCAGCACTTTCCAAGGCACCCGCTCATCAACTTTCTAGACTCCTCTTAGTCATTCTACGCGGAACCACTCGGCACCATCCAAGGCACGCGCTCATCAACTTTCTAGGCTCCTATTAGTCACTCTCCACGGAACCACTCAGCGCTTACTTCTTTACTTATTTTCTCTCCTTTCCACACCTTCACACCCCAGGGATCCTCCGCGGAACCCACTCGGCACCGTTCCAGGCGCCGCTCGACAGTTCTCTACATACTCCTCTTACTCATTTCCGCGGAACTACCCAGCTATACCTNCTCCTTTCCTCACCTTCACACCCCAGGGATCCTCCGCGGAACCCTCTCGACACTTACTCTACTTATTTTCTCATTTTCTTGTTCACACCCCAGGGATCCTCCGCGGAACCCACTCGGCACCGTTCCAGGCGCCGCTCGACAGTTCTCTACATACTCCTCTCACTCATTTCCGCGGAACTACCGAGCTATACCTGACGAACCAGAATCTGTTTATGTTGTTTCTCTCGCTTTTCTTTCCTCTTTGCTCATGGATGCTCCTCGAGTTTTTCTCACATATTTCAACCATCATATACTAAGCTAGTCCAGGTCACAGGACCCTTCAGAATCATCTCCTAAGTCCTAACATAACCTTTCTAACATAATTTATCATAAGGCATGCAAGCATATAAACACATACAAGCAAACATAAGCCACCAAGGGGTGACCAAGCCAAGTTTACCCACCTGTAGAAAAACCTGGTGGTGGTGGGGAAAGCTTGGATTGAAGTCCCACAAGCCTTGTTGTTTCCAAAGCTTGAGCTCCTCCTTTCTCCAAGGTGAAGAACTCGAACAAGGTGGAGGGGGAAGAGGTTGTTCCTCTTGATTTTGGGAGGAAGAAAACGAGCAAAGATGAGGAGACTTAAGGGGCTGTGTTTCGGTTCTTGGGAGGTGGAAGAGGAGATGGAAAAAGTGCTTGATCTTTTGGAGACTTGGTGGTGTTCCTTGAGGTTTTGCCTTAGAGTGTTTTTATGGAAGATGTGAAAATGAGATCTTTGCTTAAAGTTTTTGGGGAAGAGCCTCGGTTTTGAGGGGCTGATGGTGAGGGAAATTGATTGATATTTTTAGGATTTAGAAAAAGTGATGAATAGTAGAAAGCATGGGCAAAGGTATGGCCATGTGATGGGGTTTGGTGAAGTGTGTAAGGCAAGTAAGGTGATGGAAATTTGGAAGCATGATTTATGGAATTATTTTTGGCCCAAAAATCTCCTTCAAAACCGTGCAGCCCTTCTTCTTGCAGCTGCTGAAATTTCATTTTTTTCCGGTTCCGGTTCGCTCGTGTTTTATCGCTCGCAGTCTCGGTGCGTCGCGCACGGTCGTCCAAAAAATATTTCGTTTATACCGTCGCGATCCTCTAATTTCCCCCTACCTAAGGGTATTAATATTTAAAAGTATTCGTGAATTTTTCTCTAGGGGATTATTAATATTTAAAGGTTTCGGTTTTCTGCCAAACTTCATGCCGCGACACGTCTTATTTCCTAGGGATATTCTACCTATTAGTTTCCCATTTTAATTCCTTAATCATGATTAGAAAATTAATTTAATCTTTATGTTTACGATTATTTCCCGATTGGTTCGAAAATCGTCTTAAGGCTCTGAAAAATTTGCTGGTCACGAAACCTCAACTTTGACTGCTATTTTTATAGGTTAAAGATGATTCTTATGAATTAAAGGTAATAATTTAATTTTCTTACCTCCCTAATTAACCTATAATTATTTATTACGTTAATATCCGTATAGTGAAAAAGTGGGATGTTACATATGGCAAGCAATATATGCAAGAGTGCAAAAATTTAAAATTAGATAGGCAAAATAGAGAGAGCACACCCCAATTTTTAACGTGAAAAATGCCAATAAAAGGGATAAAAAATCACATGACTTAGTCCAAAAAAATTCTACAATAAAATATCATTGAGTACAGCAAAAGAATTATGTGAAAGGAATTTCAAAGATGAAAGCCTACTCATTATTAAAATGATGAAATAAATATTAGATCAACACACTCAAAAGACTCACACAAGGTAAAAGCTATACAACCAAATAGGAGATAAAAATATTTTAAGATTACTAGATGAATGCCCACAATTTATGGAACAAGTGTCTAAGTCACATTGAAAATGGAATACAAAATAGTACTCAACAAATATTAGAACCAACTAAAGGTACCTCCTGTCTTGCAACAACAAAACAACACATACGCACAATCCTTGTCTTAGTGTCATTTGCTTCCATAGGAGATACCTTTGGCTCATTATGGTATTTGTTGAGTATTATTTTATACTCCATTTTCGATGCGACTTCAGCCACTTGATCTAGAAATTGTAGGCATTCATCTGATAATTTCAAAATATTTTTATCTCCTATTTGATTGTATTGCTTTTTATTTTGTGTAGGTCTTTTGAATGTTTTGTTAATATTTATTTCATCCTTTTAATAATGAGTATGATTTCGTCTTTGAGATTCCCTTCGTGGGACTCTTTTGCTATACTAATTGATATTTCATATTAAAAAAAATTTGGACTAGGTCCTGTGATTTTTTGTCCCATTAATTGGGGGGTTTTCCACGTTAAAAATTTGTGTGTGTGCTCTTTTTGCTTTACCTATCTAATTTCACACTCTTGGATATATTATTCGTCATATATTACGTTTCTCATAGGTTCAATTTAAGCGAGAAATGTTATTATTTTCACTGTGTGCTTGTGATTTTTCTGTTGCACATACATGCCTTTCCCAACTGTATGTATGGAATAAACAGCGGCACCAAATGCACAAACTTTTGCATATACATGTACAAACTTTTTCTACACACGTGCACAAACATTTTTACACTATTTACTATTTACTCTTTATTTTAATTCTACTTGATTCTCTCAATAAAATCAATCCAAACAACCAAAATTGTCCGAGGGATGAGAGATTCTCTAGTTGGAGTTGAGAAAAAAAAATGCTTATTTTTCTCTTATTTTCATATCCGTTTGGATTAACTTCTAAAAAAATATTTAAAAAAAAATAAATGTGTTAAAATATAATTTTAAAAAAATATTTTTTAAAAAACAAAATAAAATATNATTTTTTTAAAAGCAAAATAAAATATTAAATTTTTAACTTAAAATGTTCTGCTTCTAAAAGAAATTGAAAAGAAGTGTTATTTTAATAAAATTATCTAATTATTTTTTAATAAATCTTTTTTAGAAAAATATATTTAAAAATATAATTAAGATAAATATTTTTTTTAATCTAATTCAAAGGGTGATAACTCAAACGTGGAAAGGAGTGATCAAAACCCAAAAGCAAAGAAAGAGTTTAGCGAGTGAATGATGATGAGATGATGATGGGTTTTACTTGGGTTCCAAACAACCACCACCACCCTCAGCTGAGAAAATGGAACAAGAGAACTCGCTTATTTGCTGCAACATTTCTATGCTGTTTCTGCTTCTTCTTCCTCCTCCTCCTCGGTCCCAAAATCCCTCGCTCACGCTATCACCACCGATTCGCTGACGTTCGCAATCTTCTCAGTTACCGCACAAACCCCTCTTTGAATTTCCCAATTTTCCATTTTTTTAAATAGAAAAATGAAGTTTTTTTTTTTTGGGTGATTTTTGGGGGGGGGGGGTTGTGGGTTTTGCACAGGAGTGCCCAACACGTTGAATGTGATCACGAATTTCCCCTTTTTGGTTGTGGGTGTTCTTGGCCTAGTTCTCGCCCTCGAAGGAGGGGTTTTCAACATAAGGTTTTTACTATAATTCTCATTACTAATTCTAAATTTCTAGCGAAGTTTCTTTTTTTTTTACTATTATTATTTTTAATTGTTAAATTGGGGCATGTGGTTTGTTTTGTGCTTTGAAATTGATTGTCATTGTGATTGTGATTGTTGTTGTTGTTGTTGTTGTTAGTTTTCAAGGAGAGGTATGGGCATGGGTGCTATTCTATGCTGGAATTGCAGGGGTGGCTTTTGGCTCTGCTTATTACCATTTGAAGCCTGATGATCATCGTGTTTTGTGTGACACTTTACCGGTTAATACTGTTACATGCACGCCTTTTTTTTTTTGGTTAGTGTCACATGCATGTATGGTTTGAATGGAAACATGGTTTATGAGAAAATACTCTGCAGCCGATCCCACCTAGTGGGATAAGGGCTTGTTGTTGTTGGATTAAACCTTCAAATTCATCTCTAAGATTGGCAACATCAGTCAAATTCATTCCCAAGCTACTGAAAGTACCAAATTTGTCCCCTGAGGTTGTTAGAAGTCAATCAAATTAATTCTTCAGCATTGGTCAAGTTAGTCCCTCTCGGCTCTCGGGAGCTAATTTGATCGACTTTTGACAACCATGGTCACGAATTTGGTACTTATTGTATTGTGGAATGCAGGTCTATGTGAATATACTATTTCATTCTGTGATTCCTTAGGTTTTTTATTTCCTTTTCCATAATCTAATTACTCTATTTATTTAGTTTATGAATAATGATAGGGCAGAGCAATTTCAAGAATAGGAGAAATACACTTTAATTGCAGTAAGTGGCGTTTGTGATTAAAATAGCACACCTAGAAATGCAAAACATTTCTCTTGCTAGTTGAAAATCAAGAAGGGAAACATTATTTCACTCTCTCTCTCTCATAAACTAAGAAGTTCATTGGTTTTGTTAATGGCAGATGATGGTGGCATATTCCTCACTTTTCTCTAGTCTGGTTGTGGAGAGAATTGGCCAGTGGATAGGGTTATGTTGTATGTTTGCACTCCTTTTGGCTGCCTTCATTTGTGTTGTTCATGAACGGTTAGTCTTTTTTTTAAGGCGTTTAATCTCTTGTATTCTCTCTCTTTGAATTCAAGCTGCTGGAACTGCAACCAAAGTTTTATGCTGAATTCTGTATATTAGTTGTTTTGCAGAATTTATGGTGATATTCGGCTCTGCATGATGTTCCAGTTTATTCTTCCTCTTGCTATTGCAGTAGTAGTGTTTATGTATCGCTCCCACTATACTCACACTAGATATTGGGTTTTCTCAACAGGTATGCCTTTGAATTTTGTAACTTCTATTTACCTATGAATATCAAATATTTAATGGATAATATTATAATAGTTTATCAAGGCACTGTATCATGCATTTGTAGTACATCAACCCAGAGAAAGTGCCTAATGATACATCTCTAAAATCAATGCTATGTGGAGCTGGAGCATGTATTATAATACAACTGGAACTAAAGTTTTGCGCCTTAGTCATGTTTATCTTTTTATAATGTAATTCTCTGTCGGAAACTGTCATCATTGTTCTAATGAACTTCACTACAGAAACAGAACACTAATAGAAGAAGCAAACACTTGCTGAAGATTTCTATTCTATTTCCATTGGCAACATTCTAGATTCTATTAGCAAGCTCCCGTAATAGGATTTAGTCACACTGGCTGCAGTTCTGTTACTCGGTAGTTGTTACATTTATGGTTAGTTTTGTAGACCCTTTAAAAAACGTGATGGAAGATTCAAGGATGCATTTTTTTCGTATAATTTTCCTTTTAAACCTCATCCATGAGTTTTGAGATTGTAGGCATGTTTACTTGTGATTGGATTTCATGTGAACTGTTTGACTAGGATAGATAAGATTGCTTCTATTTGGTTAAGCTAAAGAGTCAAGGTTTGATAATAATCCTAATAAAGATGCTGAAGAGTCAAGAGGATTAAAGTTGCACTGACAATTGTGGCATGGATTTTAGTGTATGTCCTAACTTGAGGTAGTTTTTATGGCTTGACAATATTATGTTCATGACATTTCTCACTTCTGTGGTCTTGGGAGTGATTCATGCTTATTAGTTGTTTCCCTAGTCAGAGACATTGAACAGTTGTTATGAAAAGTTTCAGTGTTTTGCTTAGGTGATCTAACTCCTACCTCTTGTTCAATCCCATGGTTCCTGCTGTGCATTTTGTCCACACTTCAAGCCCAATGGGCTCTTGTGTGAGGCGGCATTTTAAATAGTAGAAAACAATTCAATTGCCTCTATCAGTTTTTGGAAGAGATGGTTCTTGACAGTTCCATCGTGTTTAGTATTCTTATGTGTATGTGAGACGGGATTCAGGGCATGACAATATCAAGTTAATGTGATCTTCTACCTTCGGTATTGGGTGTGATTTGTGCTTAGTTGTTGTTCTTCCCAGCCAGAAACATTAAAAACATGTGGCGGACAAATTTTAATGTTTCACTGGAGCGATGTAACTCCTTTCTAGTTTCAATGCATCCGCTACACATCTATGGTCATAGAAAGGCTTGTTTTCATTATGTTGGACAAGTTCATCATTGCTGACACGCATCTTAATGTTCGAAGAATATTTTTTTCTTCCTGTTGTTTCCCTTCCTCATCAGCTAGCATGGATTTTATGTGTTTTTGCCCTTTTTTTTGTGTTGTATAAAGAAGTCTACTCATGAGCCACTACACCTATGCATTCCTTTTTGTTGGGCTGCTCACAAATGATGTGTGCATTTTGAGGAAACTAAAGCGCCTGTTAACATGAGTTTAGGACATAAATTGTGATTAAGACTACTACTAAATTATGAATATGCTTTGAAGGCTAAACTTTTTGGTACAGGTATTTATCTGCTAGCCAAATTTGAAGCTGTTGCTGACAGGAAACTGTACCGTGTAACTAACTACGTTATTAGTGGGCACTCTCTGGAACACTTGTGCTTAGCATTGATACCAATTTTACTTGGCATAATGCTCTTCTACCGGGAAATTAAGTTCCAAAGGTATTTTGGTCGTAACATTTTGTGCTTATTTTCTTTCCCAGTAGAAATTGGTGTATCAATTTCTCCGTTGATATTTAATATCCTTTTTATCGCTTCTAATTTCTGTTCTTGAATAGAGAATGGGACTCTTTTTCTTATTTATTCATCGGTTTGGTGACAGATTAGGAGCTCTTAAAGATTGGCTATGAAGAGGTGGAGACAAGAATTATCAAAGGTGCTTAGGTGCAAAATTGTTCCTGGATTCCTGAGATGTTGCATTAAAATTGAATGAGAAGTGAAAAGAATGCCATGTGGTTATGCGAGCCTTGAGCCATGTAAGGTGGTCCACAAAGTGGATGAAGTTCTCTTCCCCTAATTACTGAAGTCAAAATTCCTTTGATTTTTTTGCATTGATTGCCTGGTCCTGCCTTTCTCTATATAAAGGAATCTGTTGACAACAAACTGCATTTGTAAGGTGGCTGGTGAAAAGGGATGGGAGAGCTCATCTTTTTCGGGTTACAGGGATATGCATGACTTAGGAGGGTCTGAATTCTGTTTTATTTATTTATAAATTTGTCACCTTTGTCTTTTTTCTGTTTCATGTTTTCATGAGTTTGAGAAGAATATATTGAAAACAAGATTTTTTGTTGTTTTCACTCGATTCCCAAAATTCTGGAAACAGGAAACAAAAGAAAAACAAGGTGATGGGTTTTGTAATAAAATTTGAAGACAGGAAATGAAAAATAGAAACCAAACAGACCCTTAGTTGAGAGACAAGAAAACTGTGACAGGAATGTTATTTTCTTTTTAAATTTATTTTGAAAAATTTACTTGATTATTGCTCTTAAGAATCTTGGACATGCAGTGTCACAGAATAAAGATCTTCAATGGGAGGCATTGAAAATTTTGTAATTTTTTTTTATTTGGTCTATTAATTTTGGTTAAAGAAAAAATTCAGTCGAATTAGTGTTTTTGTTGGATGTGGGAATAACTAACATGCAGAGTAGAACGTGTTGCTATTGATCTGAGTCAAAACTGAGCAGAAAAATGTTATCAGGTGGTTAGATAAGATTGTCGACCTTTTAATGTTTATTGTATGGGATTAGGATACTTGTTAACAAGTTAATAATAGAAATTTTTGTAACTTTCAATGTATTCATTATATTGAAACTCTAAAACTCTTATGTTTTTAATGAAAAGTTTCCCTTTCTGATTCCTAGCAAATGTCTTTAGCAAAACCTTGATTGGTTTTATTGTATTGTACTGTTATAAATCTATGTGAGTGTTGACTACTGGCTAAAGAAGTTTATGGTTATTCCATGTGTTGGCACTTGAGATACCTTGGAAGAATGTGTTTCCTTTCACATGCTGTTTTGTCACAACCATAAAAATATGATTCTGTTTTAGTGGAAATACGTGAACAACTGTTTTCGTGGATACTTATAATGTTTCATCATTCATAAATTATTCACAAGCATGTGGCTGTACCCCCACATTGGCATGATTTCTTCTGGATTTTACAGTTGATGTTCTTTCCTTTTCCTTTGGAGGCCCCCTCATGTCTCCAGTTGGGTAAAGATGCTGCTTCATATTTGTTCCTTAGAGCTTATGAGGGAAGGGTTTTTAAATTTTTTATTTTTAAATTGAGGGACTTACTTGAATACCTTCGATTTTAGAGGAAGTATTCTATTATCTCTTGAAGATTAGGATTGATGCAACGATAAGATTACTATGTTGTGACTGAGATGTTACTTATTCAAACTTTGAAAATAAGCTTTTTTTTTTTGGGGGTGAGGGTAAGCTTGATTGTATTTACCTTTTCCGAGATACTACCTGATGAGAATACTGTGCGTTGGGTCATTTTGTTTTATTGTGTTATCCACAAGGCTGTAAAACCGGAGATATTATATGGGATTGAGGTGCGGAGCAGTAAAAAGCAACATGAAATTAAACCCCATGTTAGTGAAATGAGAATTATGTGTTGGATGAGTGTACATACTAGTAAGAATAAATACATTCGAGGGGAAAGTTGGGATAACATCTATTATAGAAGAGATGGTAGAATCTCGCCTTAGATAATTTAGACATGTGAATAAGAGATTTGAGGAAGCCACATAAGGAGATGTAGAGGATAATTACTTTAATGCAAACATGGCTCACAATAGGAGATTGTGATGTGGTTTGAGCTATGTAACTGGCTCCATGTGGTTGGACAAGTTGTTGTTGTATTATCTCATAAAAAGTTATATTCTAAAATATAGTAGTTACAATAATGATATTGAAAGAATACTAATTACATTATGTGGACTGCTTGAATTGAGAATGCTATCTAAGAGCTACATTAAGAAGCTTGTGTGGGATGTGTGAAGATGTGAGCTCCAAAGTAACAAATTATAGCTGTATTTCTTGTTTGTAGGTAGGTGACAAAAGCTTTTGAGCATCATTAGAAAGGAGAGTGGGTGTTTCTGATGATTGTGACTGCAAAGAAAAGGAGAACAAATTGCATGTGCTTGGTCTTGTGGTCCACCCAATTGTTTTTACCACTAAAAACAAAATGATTCCAAACATACGTTTCATCTGCATTATTGAGCGGCTAGCTTGCAATCAACTACACACTTATAGCCTGTCACCAGAATTTATTTCGGATGTAAATGTTGATTAAGCACATCTTTGCCTGTTCCAATTAGCATGTAGAGTTATTTTGATAGCACACAGCTTTCCCAAAAAAAAAAAGAAAAAAGAAACGTCATATGTGGTGGTATGAAATGAATTGCATTATTAGGGACTAAGATTCAAACTATAGAGAAAAAAATTATTGAAAATGTTCTTAATCATGACATTCTCTGATTAGAAAAGATAGCATTTCATATAAATAAGTGGGTTCATATGGGAGTGGGGTTTTTTTTATTTTTTTATTTTTTAGAATTTTAATTTATGCAATATATTAATTATACTTAATTATTATGTAAAAGTTAATATAAAGAGGTTTAATTAAGTTTTTAGTCCCTGTAATATTAAAAAGTTTGTGTTTGGTCCTTCCGTAAAATTTTTAATTCCTGTAAAGATTTTGTTCATTTTTAGTCCTTGTTGTCAATTTGGGTTGGACAGCGCTGACGTGGCCGTTAACTTCGCCACGTGGCATGTCACGTGGTGTGCCACCTGGCGTGCCACGTGGCATAACCCAAAATTTCAAGGGTTAAATAAGTTTAGTCCCTGTAATATCAAAAATTTTGTGTTTGGTTCCTCTAAAATTTTTTGTTTGAATTGAGTCCCTGTAAAAAAAATTTGTTCGTTTTTAGTCCCTGTAAAATTTTTTTATTCATTTTTAGTCCCTACTGTCAGTTTGGGTTGGACGGCGCTGACGTGACCGTTAAATTCGTCATGTGGCGTGCCACTACATCCCAAAGCCGCCCTCTCCTGACCACTACATCCAAACGAGATGCCTCTTCAAATCGCCCTCTCTCCCCTCCCACATTCTCATCCCTCACCTCAAAGACTCCCTCCCTCTCCCTCTCCTGCACCTTCTCTGTCTTCCCCGTGCTCGCCAGCCGCTTCCGCTAATGTGGGAAATTTCCCATTTAACTTAAGCAACAAGCCATCTAAGTACCAATCCACCCAATAAAAAGCCAAACGTAGCTAATGAAAAAAGACTAGTGCACGAGGCTTCTATCTAGTGAGATTTAGAAAGGATAGATGTATGCAGCTTTATCTTAGCAGCAAGTGGAGAAACTGACTCTAGAATTCGAATCTATTATTTTTAAATCGCAAGACAAGAAAGACTAACAAATAATAATTGATCACAACACAATGATGGCAACATGTATTCAAAAGCATCAAGAACATAAACAATAATAAGTAAATAACAAGGAGCAAGGTTATGAACATCACACATTATAATCTTCATTGGTATTATTACATGGCAAAGACAAAGTAAGTGTAGACAAATAAGCAACCTAGTCCCACTTCACATGCTTGCCGCGAAGTTTCTCAAGACCAGCTTGTTTCCTGGTCCTTTCCTTGGTACTTGCCTGTCCTAAGTTTGTGTAAATGATTACATGCACGACTAGCTTCATTCTTTCTTTAAGTGCAATAGAAGTCCAATGCACTTCGAGTTTGCATATTACAATACAAAGAACTTGTTATACTGGAGAAAAGATGTGAGATCTATTTACTGGGCAAAAGTTTTTCATATGTTACAGAACTAAAGGCTTTCTCTTGATTTGTTTCATTGGATATTAGATACAAAAAAATAATCATAGGAATAGAGATAGGGAGACTATTAATAGGAATATTCTATAATAGGCTAGGTGTCATTAATGGAGTGCGTGGGGGAGTGAGATGTTGACACATGTAAAGCCATAGAAGGTTCTAGAAGAGATATATATTTTATAAATGTAACCTATTTGGGATGAATAACATAAGTCATAAGTAGACAATTTTTCATTTTCACCTTTTTTTTAGCCCAGCATAGTTAGTAACATTAGCTTTCATTTACATATTAATATTTCACGTGGCCCACAATATTAACGTGTGAGACGTCTCATAAAATAAAGTAAAAAAGTCTTGCTCTCTTAGCATGTATGAATCTCTCCCGAGCAATAAAAGGAGAATTTTTTAAAATGTTACGAGTTTGTTTGGTTTCATAAAAGGTTTTCTATTCCCATTTTTGGTTTCAACATTATTTATCATTATTTTTTTATGTTTGGATTTTGTAGAGGTGTTTTGTCTGTTCTCTCCATAAATGTCGAAAGCGGGAAATAAAATGAAAGAAGGTGGCAATTTTGTAATCAACACTAAAAACAGACGTGATTTTCTGAAACCAAGCCAACCCTTGAAATCTTCAACATACAAAATTTGGAAAAACTGAGTAAAATTGGAGATTGAGAAGTAGCTAGGTTTTAGCATGTATACTTAGTCATCTTAAACCTCCATGCAAGTTCCTCCACAGATACAAATATTAAAAGGAAGTCCTTTCATAAATAACAGAATATAATCTTGCAATACAAGGAACAAGTTACTAAGAAGAAGCAGGGGAAAGAGACAGAAATTCGCGCGAATTCAAATTTAACATTTTAACATTAAGTACATTTTGCTGCTTCAAATGACAGTAAATTCCCAGGCATATTGAAATCAAACTAGTGAAGCAGGCAAAGAATAAAACACTTACTTACACATCCAACTCTAGCATTAAAATGCTGGGCAGAAACAAAGATAGAGAACTAAATTAAACCACATATATATATCATCATAACAACGCTATGGCTGTCGTTTAATGCATATAGCCGACCCCACCACCTAACGGGAGAAGACTTAGTTATCAGCAATTTCTTAGCTATTAGATTGAAGCCTTCCAAGCAACTAGCAAATCAAATTATTCAATTCTTGAACAAGGAAGTTCAACTCATCCATGAGTATTAACAGCTTCCCAAACAAGATTCCTGGGGACCGGATTCGAGAGATCCCTGGCCTGCAAGGCAGCATCCCTCAGCGTCTGAATCGTCAGCGCATTCGCCTTCCAGAACGAGACGCACCTGTAAGGAAGGGCGTGCTTCCGGCACAGATCCTTAACCAACGGCGCGATCCTCCGGAGGTGGCGCCTGGGAAGCCTGGGAAACAGGTGGTGCTCAACCTGGAACTGCAATCCGCCGTGGAACCAATCCATCCAGGAGGAGCACTCCACATCCACCGTCCCGCTGGCCTGCTTCGCGATCCAGTCCGCGGCGGCCGGCGGACCGAGATAAACATTCCCGGAGAAATGGTTCAAACAGAATTGAATATGCTGAATCCCAGTGACACTGAAACTAGCAACAACAAACATGATCCTCTCCCCCCAATTGGGCAAACAAGAAACCAATAGAGGGTACCAGATCCAGAAGACAAGCAGCCCCAAAATCTCTTCAATCCTATGAGGCACTTTTCTGTTTGAGAAGAGCAGCATGAACGACTGTGCAAACAGATTGATCCTTGCAAAGCACATGACAGGGTAGAATGTCCAGTGCTGGTAACTGACCAAGAACCTTGCGAAGGTGTCAAACTCCATCTTCCTGTCGTAGAAGCAAGAGGTGATGGAGCTGAAGAACCTTGAGGAGACCACAAAGAAGGGCAGGTGCTGAAGATCAGGGTCAAAGTCAAGGCTGTTGCAGGCAATGTGGTGTGCGTTGTGGTTCCACTTCCACCACCCAATGCTTATCCCTGCAAGACAGTTCCCAGACATAATCTGAACAAACCTGTTGATACAAAACGGATATCGCTTAAAATGCTGTCATTGTAATGTCATGCTTCAAAGTAAAAGCGACAAATTGACTGATACTAGTTGTATATAGATAGAAAAAATATATGCTATGGTTTTGTAATTTCATAGTTGCAAATAACGAGAGAAATTGAAGTCTGTTTTCCCTCACTCGAGGAAGGAGGGTTCTTCTAACGTCCAGAGCACCAAATGTCAGAACCCCTCTTCAAGATAACTCGAAGAGTAATTCTGCACCAAATGATAAAATCCCTTTCCGCAATACAACCTATATGTATTTCTGGCCGAGTCAAAAAGGGTCTCTAACATCGAAACATGGAAAGTACCCAATGTTAGAACCCCTCTTTGAGAAATATCAGCCAATATCAGTTTAGTTTCCATGATTAATTACCTGTTCAACCCTTTGTTGGGAACAATCTCATAGTGGCCAGAATCATGGCCAATCCAACCACTCTGAATCCACAAGAACCCCATCAACCCTCCACACCCCAAATGAACCAATCCACTCCCACAACACAAGACGCCAAAAACACACACACAAAACATCAAAGCTATGAGCAAGAGTGCAATGTAAACGCCGCCATGATTCCCCTTTTGGTCAAACAGTCCCATCCTGTTGAATTTCGAGAGCATGTTCCTGTAGTCCCTCGAAACCTCTGAGACGGTATGGTCACTGAGGTATATGCCGGTGAAGAAGGCTTCGAGGTGTTTGTAGGCTTCTTTTGGGTGGAAGGCGAGGAAAGCGTCGGTGACATCTTGGCCTGCGAGGTTGACCAATGGGAGGGCGCCACCTGGGTGGTGGTTGAGCCAGTTGGTAACGTCGTACACCTTGCCGTGGATGGAGATCCAGAGATCTTGTTTGGTTTTGTGCTTGCTCAGTTCTTCAACTGAAATGTACTTTAGTGTTGTTGTTGTTGTTGCCAATGGTGTTTCTTCTAGTTCTGCCATTGTAGAGTCGATGAAAAAGTGTGAAGAGACAAGAAGAAGAAGAAGAAGTGTGTGTGTGTGTTTGTGTTAACTAGCAAATGTGAGATTTATTTATTTATTTATTTATTTTATGAAAAAAATATTATGTGTTTATCTCAAAATTTGTCACTTTCTCTCTACTTTTTTTATCTTATTTTTCATGAATCCAAGAGTTTTCATTTTCGTTTCCATCATATTGGTTAATGTTCAAAAGTTTGTGCATTCTTGTTCAAAAGTTTATGTTTATAAGCACTAAAGTTTTGCTCTTTCATCTTCATTTTCATTTCCTTTTTTGTTATCTTTTTCGTTATATTATCTTATTTTTTATTGTTAAAAAGTTTGTGCATGTACTTTAAAATATTTAATGCACCACAAATTTGATATGATTTAGTTCCGTATGTGAAAAATATTTTTGCATATGTGTAAAAAAAAATTTTGTGCGTATGTGCAAAAGTTTGTGCATTAGTATTGTATATATCATATAGTGGCTTAATGGTGGCAAAAAAATAAGTATACATGTAATAGTGCTCTTTTTTTTATATAGTCAATCAAACATGTAGTGATTTTGAGATGGAGAAAACGTTTTGACTCCTATTTAATGTGAGATATTGTATTAATTTATAACTTATTTACCATTGAATGAGATTTTAATAAATTTTATGTTTTTAGAGTTTTCATCCCACGATAAAGAAATTGTAAGTCAATATGGTGTCTTATACTAAATAAGTATAAATAACGCAACACTTTGAGTTAAAAGGCAAGAGATGTTTATTTTTTATTTATTAAAAAGTATTTATAAATGTTTGGGGGAATATGAAGGGTTAATAGTACTTAATAGGAATATTTTTTATTTGACATTAATTTTGATATATTCTGTGTAAAACATTTTATATTGTGAATTATTATATCTTATTTTACATGGATTTTAAAGAAAGTATAATACTCTTGAGGCCTTAGGCCTTTCTTTGTTTTTCTGATGCACCAAAATGAAAAGAAATTATAATACAATTCAAACAATTTTAAAAATTATAATGATTAAATAATTGTGTAAAATAAATTATATGTAAAGATGTATCAAAATGATATTCTTTTATTTAATGCATTAAAGGTATGTAATCTTTGTTATCAATGCAGTTTATGTACCATTAATTACTTATATATCATTTATATTCTTTTTATAGAATTATTTATAAAAACTAAAAAAAATTCAATTGAACATCCGTGTAATAGTATAAAAATTTTATGTTAATGATGTTAAATCAAATTCCATTTTAATAAAAATATACTTTTTAGCCAGTACAGTCAACCATGCAGTGAATTTGGAATGGTGGAAGGGATTTTTTTTTAATCACCAAATATTTCTACACGTATAGTGAGTTTGAAGGGTTAGTAAGACCAATTTTTGGTTTTTAATTGATCAATTATACATTATTTTTATGTAATTATTATAATATTAAATATATATTTTTAGTTATATAGCCATATAATTTTTTTTAAAAAACTAAAGTTTAATTTAATTTTAAAAAGTTAAGTTGTTTAGAACAACGTTCTAACAAGTGAGTTGGAGTCATTTTATTCAGGATTCCGACAATGATTGGCCTGTGGTTCATGATGCATTGAAAACGAGACGTTTGGCAGATTAGGGTCTACTATGTGTTAGTAAAAGATTCTCAATTTTGAAACTTCCCATTTTAAATCATTGGAAATACATAAAATAAGACTAACGTTTTGGAGTTTTAATTTTAGCTTGATTAATTCTCGAAACATTTTGATAAAATCTCTTTAATTTTTGTTTAAAATTTTAATAAATGTATGATTGAAAATGATTAAAAGGATTAATAAACTAATTAAGACTTTCTCATAAAATAACTATTAATGCTTGCTATTTTTAATGGCAATTTTAAAGGGCAACTAAAACAAAGTTTGTCGCAACTCCACTTGATAAGGTGCTTATTAGATGAGAATTAAAATTCTTTTTTTTTATTTAAAAAAGAAAATCTTATGTTCATTATCTCGAGATATATAAATGAATGATGAGATAATGATCAAAATTCTATTTTTTTCATTTTGAAAATACTGGATCTTGATTAAGTAGATCAAATCGTAAACTACAACCTAAAATGAAGATCCACTTAAAGTAACAATGTGACGTCTTTAAATTAAAAGTAAAGTAGAAAAGCTCAAGATCACAGCAACCAATAATAAGAACATAGTACACACAATACAACTGTTCTAAGGAGCAGATTATTACCCGTAAATAAATGACAGACTGTAGCCTGAAAAATAATAGAATTTGTCTAGAAATTAATTTGTATACATTCATCTAGTGCTACTACGTCAATAACAAAAAGTTTAGTCTCACGTTCATTTCTCTAAAAATCTCTCATAATAATATGTAATTAAATAATAATATAAAATTCTTTTACTCTCATGCGTCTATCATAGGATAAAGTAAAATCGAAGGGAAATTGAATGGTGGTTAGCATTTTGCAAGATAGACAAACAGTGGAATGTTAGATGCCCTCTGAAAGTGACAGAAAACACAAAAGGACAACCTATTGGCGGTGCAATGGAGAAGCGGGGAAAGAGGAAAAAAAACTATATTTTAATGCATAATAAATATTAAAATAATCAAATGTACCCCACCAAACGATTAAATGATCACGGATAAAGTAAAGTCGATGGTAACGAGCCCACCAATTGGGATGCAGCAATATGAAAATGAAGCCGTGCAATCGAAATAATGATTTTAGAATATGCCGTATACGGATTATGGAGATGCTTCAGAAGCGAAATATCTTCTATTCCTCGGCGCTAGACAAATCAAATTTTATTAAAGTGTATAAATAATTTGAATCCGTCTATAAAAAAATAATAATTTGAATACTTATATTTGATATTAATTTTTATACATTAATATTATAAAATAATTCTGCACTATCATTTAATTACGTTGTTATTTTTTTTTTGAATTAATAAGAATAAGATTCAATCACTTTTTACTTACTACACATGATTAAATAGTCTTGTTATTTGTACATTTAAAAATAGTCACCAAACAACTACTCAACAAATAAATAAACGTTATAAAAGAAACAAATATTATCAAACACGAAAAATAAACAATATTAAATACATGTGTGCATAAGTAAACAAAAATGTTAATGTTTATTTTTCTATTTTACATTGTGACTGTATAAAAATTAATATCTTTATATTTATCTTTTTTTTTCCAAACATAAGATGATTTTATAAAGTTAAAAAATAAAAAATGAATCCTCTCATTATATATAGTTATGTTTTGGTTGAGAAAGAAAAATAATCATTTTAAACAAATGAAATTCTCTTACAATTAATATAATTCAATTCAAATATTTTTCACTTAAAAATAAATAAATAAAACGATCCATTACCATTCATGGCTACATATTTTCGTGCCGCTTACATCGGATGCTTGTGAGTTGGTGATATAATCTTTCCCATAAAGAATGATTTCATTACAACTTCTTTTGAAGGTACTGTTAATAAAATTTGGGAAGCAACGCAATTTGCTTTTTTTAATGTTCTTTATTTTTTTTTACAAAAAAGCCCAGACAATCCGACAGTTCAAGAACGCACCTTATAACCTTAACGACACCAAATATCTACATAACGAGACTCATAGTACTGTTATTATTCGAGCATTATTGACATCATTTTCGTCCTCATTATTTAAATACTTGATGAATTATATGTAGATTTTTTTTAATACAAAACTAGCCATTTTTCTGCATTTTTCTTTCATTATCATATTTCACTTATACCAACACATGGTGGGTGAGCCGGAGGGAGGTGAATAAATAATCATATTTCACCTAGATCAAATTCCTTCAACTTTAGCCTATCTTTCCACGAATATTACTGGATATACACACAGAAAATAAAATTAACTTTCTAACCCAAAAAAAACAAAACAATTGAAGAAACATATAAGAAACAAAATATATATATATATATATATATATATATATATATAGCAATAATGTCCGTAGAAAATGGGCAATTAGCATAAAAATACAAGAAAACCAATGAGATGAATTGATTTATGAAGGTCACATACATCTTGTAACAGATTATCGAAGGTATTATTTCACAGTTGGTTGTCTAGATGGACCAACCCTATCTACAATTCATCATCCATATCTATTCTCATGATTGAGAATCACAATATCTATGGTCCTGACTGAACCTAAAGCCATGTATAATCATGAATATCATGATTCATGGGGTAGATGGAATCAAATAAAAAGGGAAGAAATATAGATTATGATTATTATTATTTTTTGGGTTTGGAAGAGCATTATCTCATAATCTATATGAAGAAAGAAAATGGAAAGGGTATCAACTGTGGGGTATTAACATATTCATGGTTTTGATGTACGTAGAATCCGAAAATATTGCCTGAGATAGAAAATCACAAATGTATGGGGAATATGATTGAAATCGTCATTACATGAGACGATTTCAGGTTTTGAAAGAAAGAAAAATTCGAGGTCTGAAATCGCCCAAGAGAGTGGCAAAGAAAAATTCGAGGTCTGAAATCGCCCAAGAGAGTGGCGATTTCAGCTCCTTTTTTTTAGGGAAAAAAAAAATGAGGGGCTGAAATCGCCACTCCCTATGGCAATTTCAGCCCCTTTTTTTAAAAAAAATTTCAAGGTCTGAAATCGCCACCTCCTATGACGATTTCAGCCCATTTTTTTTTAAAAAAAAATTTGGGGTCTGAAATCGCCATAGGGGTAGCAATTTTAGCCTCTTTTTTTTTAAAAAAAAGAAATTTCAAGAGGCTGAAATCGTCACACTGCTATATTATGGGAAATTAACATTTGAAACTCAATAAAAAAGTAAAAAAACCATCAACGGTCAATACAAAACTTCAAACCAATAGAAATTTTGCATGGATATATTTTATAAGATTTAATACGGGGTCGAAACTGTCAACAAGAACATCGAAAAAGAAAAAGTAAACGCTCATCGAATTGATCCTTTTGAAGGACTAACTTAATGTAATAATAATGAAAAAAGAATCAGCTTGATGTCAAAAATTAACTAGCAGACTCAAGTTTGAAACTGGAACATATTTGCACTTCTATAGTCTATTTCAGCATTTATTTTTGAACTATAATATCAGGTTGTATTGTATTGCATTGACGTATGTCACAAAAAGGACATGAAGGCAATGAAAAGGAAAGACTTATGGCCCACACAAGAAGTTTGCATAATGTTATGGCCATAAATAAATCTGTACATAGTAATGTTTGATTGTTCATCTTAAGCTTCCTGTCGTGTAGATGAATTGATCCTATTCTTATTATCAATGAAATGACTCTTCGTGGCGAGAAAAAAAAGGTAAATCTGTACATAGTAATATGTATGCTGTACATAGTACATAGTTGTCAACCTCCAAGACCAAATTTTTAGGTAGTTGGCCTTTAATTATTGATTATGTGATTGCTCACCTGTGATAATGAAATTTCAGTTAGGTACACTTCATGTGTTCGATATACTTGTGATGTCAAATTGTTCATTTCATCTCTCATCTCATCTGTAAGCTATCCAAGTGCATGAATTTTTAAAGGCAGCTACAAGAGTGTTAAAATTTAACCTCGGATTGACAAGGCAACCATGATGGAGCAATTCGTGTCAGGTGTTTGCAACTATATCGAAGTCTAATAATGCAAAAAATCAGGTGGATTTGTCAATTTTCTTTTAACTCTCAGCCACTAATTATTGAGTGTCAGACCAGATGGGCACTCCGGGAAGCTAGACATCAGACAAGTTTTGCCCGTGTTTCTTGCTGATCTACTACTTTTAAGTCCGTGATGGGAATAGATCTTTTCACATGAAAATCTCGCATGTGTCAATGTTTAAACTTTCACCATTGGTTAGATTCGTTGGTAGGACCCAAGTCAGGGGCCTACCTTCTTGTTCAATGGTGAAAATCTACACATAACATAGTCCTGTGACATTTTTTTATAGGTGGATCCATTTCAGTCTGCAACTTACTTGTAAGAAGGATGGTTTTAAAAGGAACAGGTACTGAATCGGTGTATTCTGCACGAACTAGTATCGCGAGCGAATAGGTTCATCTACTCTTACAAATCGTGTCCGCTTAGATGTATCTTTGTCTTTATCATGACGACCCTTGATAAATTCCAAAACTATGCCGGCCAACTCATCTTGGTGATGCGTAAGTTCATGATCAGCTCCTTCTACAATGCGCAGCTCATGATTCGATATGAACTTGTCAAAATCTAAAGCATCTTCAGCAGGTACAGTTTCATCCGAGGATCCATGAACTGTCAACACTCTGTAAATCAACATTGATAAGTGTGACTAGCAATGGTAACAGTAAAACATGAAGGATTTGATTTTGCAACATTTTCAATGAATAGATCCATGTTAATAAATGTAATAACAAACCTTACCTGCAATCTTGAGGAATTAAGAGGCAAGCAAGATGCGTACAAGTAGATAGGCGATCCATCAAACTTTCTTCAGTAACACGATACATAATCTCCCCTATCACAAGAAAAGGAGTATATGTTAATCAGACTGGGTTAAGTAAATTGGCAACAGAAAAAATATAAGCAAAGGCCAAAGACACTGTATTTGGAAGCTATTTAGTGTGTCCAGTTCTACTTTTGCCAAATTGATTGTATTAGAATTGATTTTAGTTAAAGTGATTTCGATGCAAATTGATTTACGTTTGGCAGTTTCTTTAAAAGTAATTTTGAAAGAAAGTAATAGATTATAACTTCTTCCAGAATCAGTTATAAGTGCTAGAATGAACTTTGAGAGAATCACTTTTAACTATAAACCAAACAATGAGAAAGGGGGAGAATTGATTCTGGTGTCTCAGGATTGGTTGATGTAAACAAATTGAAAACCAAACATGCTAATAATAACTGTGCTGCAACATCACAAGGTAGCTGGAAAGGTTGGTGATAACAATGGAACAAAAAAGCAACTAGTTGACCAAGAAATGTCGCCATTTAATGGCACGACCAGAGAGATTTTTAACATCAACTCAAATATTATGTTCATGCCAATAAAGAACAAAGAGGCGAGACAACAGTCGAATAAGACATTCTGATTTAAAAACCATACATAGCAGATGAATAGAACTCGAAGATTGTTTACATTGTAGCTCACCTCTTTTATTTTTGACATCAATACATCCATCTCGTTTGATCCTTCGCATAAATTTTTTTCCCAAACGACCTTCCATACCTCTCAATAGATTAAACCGGCCAGAAATATTGACAATAATATGAACATCCTTATATTTTGAGGCATATAAGAGTGCCACGTTACCCCCTGCAGAAACCATCATAGTAAGTGATTTACACAGGGCATTGAGGATACTAAGAGACTTATAGGGTATTTGCTTTTTGATAAAATATACAGGAAAATTTCCATCAGATTCAGAGAGAACTTAAGTTTCAATTTAGCACTTAACCCTACGGGAGACTGCATTCTCCACTAATACTTTACAATAAGGGTTAATGTCCAACTTCATTGTTAGACTTTACACGTGTTCCTAACCTAGTCTCTGGACAAAAAACATGACCTGTTAGTTTTGACAATTGGTGGACCTATTAGTCCCTCCATCCATGAGCTTTTCAAAACATGTCCTAAGCAGTCCTTGAACTTTACAAAAATGCCTTAAGTAGTCCCTGATAATTGTAAAGTTTAGGGAAAACGTATGACATGTTTCGTAAAGTTTAGGGACGGAGGGACTAATGGGTTTAATGATTGTCAAGTTCACGGACTAATGAGTCTTTTTCTTTTTCTCAAGGACTAGGTTAGGAACGAGTGTAAAGTCCAAGGGCAAAGTTGGGCATTAACCCTTACAATAATATCTTACCAGTTTAACTAACCCATGTGAACTTGGTCCCCTTTTTATTCTCAATGCTCTCAAATCTTTCTCAAACATTTTCACCTCTATATTCTACATGTGCAGACCACCTCATGGGAAAATTTTCCTTCCCCTTTACCAACATATGAAAGGGACTCCAAACTCTTGCAAAATATATTCCATTTATAACTGATATTCCTTATAACAAAAACTATATATAAAGCAGAAACATATTACTTCCCCCACCACCACCCCCCACAATAGCACCACGTACTTTAAACAAATAAACGTCAATCCAAATGAATTTCAAAATCTTTCTCTGATAATTTTAGCAAAGAGAACAACCTAAAATAAGATAACCCTGAGATATAACTACGCTATTTACGGAAGATGACTTTCAGTCTTACCTCAATTATTCATCCATGCATTCAAAATAAAATATTTTCCACAACTATGACTTCATTTTCATAGATTTATATACTAAGCATAATTGGAATTTAACCTTTGCTATGACCAACAATTGCAGTAATTACATATTTCTGCTTGCGGAAGTGTTGAATGACGGCTCGCAGGTCTTCAACTTCTCTGTAGTAGTTACCATACTGAAACGAACCTTCACTTTCCCTAGAAGACCATAACATGAGTTATTAGAAAAAAAAATCAATATTAAATTATTTTTTTCAGCATTTGAACAACTGGAACACCCTTAGGACACCACCTCCAAGGTACAAGCACTTATATATTCAACTTTATGATAGACTGGTCCCTTTCATTAAGATGTGGATTCCTTAGTTTCTTTCAGGAAAAAAAAAAAGCCACGAATGGGAGGAAATATATCATTTGCATGTAATAGGGCATAAAAACAAAATATTATGACAATGTGCAATCTATGCTACTATTTAGTGCATTCAGCTGGTGCAGAATGTTGGTATATTTAAGAAATCAGGTTTCTTCAGAACAGTAGCTGATTTGGTAAGAGTTTAAGCTTCTTGAATTTTATTTGGCATAAAGCACAAGATCCTTTAAAAAGGGTTTACCAAACAGATATAGATTGCGCTTATTGAATTTCATGTTCTATTTTTTTATTTATTTTTTGCAGAGAAGCTTACCCATTTCCAGCAAAGTCAAAGCGGAAGGCACTGATTCCATCTTTTTCCAAAGCAGCAGCAAGGTTCACCATTGGAATCCTTTCCTAAGTGTAAAGCCATTCAACCCTTTAGTTCAGTGCAACCAGTTTCAACATGTTATATACTCAGGTCCTGATAAATTTAGCACTGAATTTATTTATTCTTAAGTAATTAAAGTGTATTAATATAATATATAAGACCACATTTAAAGAAACTACTGTCATTTCAATGATTTAAAGAAATTTAATCACTCCCAATCCCAATGTGCTTAATGTATTTAACATTGCTAATTCATTTTCACTGCAGAATTTTTCAATTCAGCTCAGAAGTAAAGTTATCAAACGGACCCTTAGCTTAGCCACTAATATGTGAGATTAATGCTAAGTTTATAAGTTTTTTAGATCAGGAATGGAGAGGGAGTCAGGTTTCCCTTGACTTTTAAGTAAAGAGAGGAGGGAAACGCTCTTCCCCTTGTTTGGATATTAAAGTTAAAGCAGAGGGAACAAGAGATATTTCTCCTCAACTCATTTGACTTTAAATATACCCTTTCTCCCTTATTACCCCCAATTCAAGGCAGAATAATTGTGAGATTTTGGGAGGGGGGGAGCGAACCAGTTCCCCATCCTTAAAAATCTTCTAAGCAAGTTAGTGAAACTTTATCTCTGCCTTTGCCTCCATAACAAAAGCTCGTATTTCTTAACTTAGATAAAATTATCCCGTGATCTCACTAGTATCAGAGTAAATGGTCCTGAAAGATACAACCTTTAGCCTAGGATGATGGAAATTACTCCCAAAGTCCCTCAATGTGCATTCTTTTTGTTCAAATTAGCCCCAAATGCCCAAACTTTAAACCAGCAATTGATTAACAAAATGCAAATTCAGAGACCTCCGGAGTAATTTTCATCATTCACGAACTAATATTGCCAATGCTACGTATTTTAGGAACTAATTTAACCATTGACTCCTTGAATCATTTACAATATTTAATACTACTTAAGAAGAGAAAAAAAAGCAATGGTATAACAGAGCAATCAAAAGCTTCATCTGCCATTGTAAAGGAAGGTTCACAAATCACAATCCATGACTAAATTATTTCGATCGAAATCAACAGTATCTAAAGCTTATTGGACTCCACCACTTCATAGACTCAAACCCGAGACAATGCTCAGGGGAACAAGTGCCAAACCACTTGAACCAGCCAATCGTTGGTTCCATGACCGAACTATTCTGCAAATAAACATATATTTCATATATTCCAGGACATTATTATAGCCAGAGCTTCAATTAGAATCATATACATGAAAAATAAATAAAATAATCATAACCTTGGAAGACTGGAAGCCGTGGCACACGATAACAAGTTCTGTGGAGGCCGCATCGTGCAAGATCCCTACGAGATTTTCCCCATGGTGATTTCGTGCAGTGATTCTCCGCTTCTGATTTTCTGCAACGAGAATTGACCCGTCAATAACAACAAATCACACCACCAATTGTGGATATAGATATACGATATGTAGGAAACTAATTTTTCGTAGCATTGAGAATTGAAGGAACGAAATTGCGTACCGTCTCGCATGGTACGATCGATGGTTTTCGATTCCGTGGTTTGCATAAAGGAATCGCGGTGCTCTGATGTTAGGCGTGGCAGCTGGTGTGAGTCAGGAGTGGAACAATGGAGAGAAAATTGGAATGAATATTGTACATGCAAATTAATATGACTTAGGCGCGTCATGATTTTATTATCGTTTCCAATTTCTTTTTATTTGTGTACTTTTGAGTTTTCTGCCACTACTGAAAAAATAATTTAAAAATACTTTATATAATTATTCTTATATCATATAGAAATAATGAGAGTAGTTGAAGTTATTAGCAGTGTATAAATACAGCAAAGAAAGTGCTTATTTAATAGTGGTATAATAAAAATAATAATAATAATTGATGTTGTTTAAATGTTGAAAGTGAACAAATATTTATGAAAATATTAAAATAGAAATGTTAACAAGTAAGAAAAAATGGAGAGAGTACATTTTTGTTGATTTGTTGTATTAGATAAGACTATGACAACATCAAAAGTTGCAAATGAATCATAGCAAACGAGATTGTGGAAACGTTGTGGTTGTTAATAAAGTTGTGTTAGTAACTTATATTTTACAAGTCTCAAGTGTTGTCACAAGAAATGTAACCTCATTTTTTTAGTCTCAAAGGGTGTTACAATATCATTTGTTATCACGGTCTTATTTAATTATAACTCAGCGAAAATGTAATATCGCTGCAATAATAATAACCTAAATATCTAACTTGACATATAACTTACATTCTCAAGGATTAAAAGGTTCGTTTTTAAATTACAAAGATTAAAAATGACTTTAACTTACGTTTTCAAGGAATTAAACGAGCATTAACTCAAATTAATATGTATAAGGCTTGCTTGGTAATCATGTGGTTTGTTGAGAGCTGCTCAGCTCTTTACATTAATACGGATAAGGTGGTGTTCTCTTAAAATTTGTAAAACTTAATTTTAACATAATATAATAATGTTCATTTGAAATATCCAGAAAAGCCTAATGTTGCAATGGTATCCTATCCGCGGTCCTCAAAGAAATGTATGGCTTCAAGAATTTTTTTGGTGTCATGTGGACTAGATGAAATTGTTGAAATACAAGTAATTTTGAACAAAAACACTACTCCCTGTAGAGGAAAGTAAGGAAATAATGTTATACCGGGTCAATCAATGGAGTAAAAAACAGTGATATTGAATGGTTTGCTCTGCAAACAGGTAATAAAATTGATTGGAAGCACAAGACTAATGACATGTCTTTCAGGGCATGACTGAGGATGATTGGTGTTGGGTGTGTGTACTATTGATTGTTTGTGGGAGTCTCAACTTCGATGGCTTTGTGGAAGGTGTGGAGCTTATATATCTCTCAAAAGGATATGTGTGTGTGTATGTTTGGGTGCTGCAATTGGTGATTTGCATTCCGGTCTAGGTTATGATCTATCGTGTTGTTGCTATATGGAATACTACAATTTGCAAGTGGTTTCGATTTTGCCGAGGAATCAAGTGAACTTAAATTATGGTGAATTACTCAAAGTTCAAGGGGTTTTGGGGGAGAGAAAGCTTGGGTGGGTCTATGCGTATTTGACCTATCTGCATTGTAATCTTTTTATTTTGTTTTGTATTGGGGTCTTTGACCCTCCCCATCCCCTTGTTAGGGAACCTTAGTAGTGAGACTTTACCTATCTAAAAGAAAAAGGATCACTGCCTAAAAAATATGAAACCCTGCAAACCCAGAGTTAATAAGACTTCGAACAACTTCACATATCTCTTTCTTCTCCGGTCCATCTCTTCATAATGTACCGATCTGAAATTTCTTTCACATCCCATACATTTAATACTTCCAAAATATGACAACATAAGATCTCATTGTTTCAAACATCCCACAACTACCAAGAAATGGTTGTCTTTCACATTCCCAGTAATTTTCTATTCTCTAACTTGATCATAAATGACAATAGAATACGTACAACATTTGATCCGTTTCATTGCGGGAACCAATATACGCAATAGAACTCCAACCAAACTCATTTTGAAAAAAATCAAATGAAATAGGAGTATAAACATTTTCAGCATGTTTCAACAATGGTGAGTGCTCCATCTTAAGTCAAGGTAGCTTTTGGACTAGCATTGTACGCAAAATGGATCTCATATAATGGCTGCTGAAAGGTGGTGTGTCACGAGGCGTTGTGGCCCCCTAGGCAGTGGCAAATGTCGTGCCGGCGGCGGCGATTGAGGAAGGAAAGGAGAGGGCGGAGTGGCTTCGGGAGACGGCGAATCTGAAGCTACTTGAACTGATTGAGGAACGAATAGGAACGCACGATTAGAGGAAGGAAAGGTTGCTTAAAGCTGATTTTGTGTTTTTCTTTTTCTTTTTTTTTTTTAGTTTTAAAATATATTTTAAGTTTGTAAAATCTTGACCATCTAATTTTTTATAAAAGCTGCGATTAATTCACTTTAACTTAGTAACTTTAGAGGAGCCTTTCCCGTTACGTTTATATCTACTCCAAAGCTAATAGACTTTACAGGGCATTTCAGAATAAAGAAAATCAGTTACTCACACTAAGAGAAAAGAGAGTCAAGAAAATTGATATATTTTAATAGTCTGAGAACCTATTTTATAGGAAGAGCAAAATCAAATTAGTGAGTACAACAATTCAATGGTTCTATTCTACACGAGCTTATACAGTTTTTGAGTGAACTTTACTCCTTGGTGCATGAGTTGCGCTCGATTTAGTGAAGTTGGAACCATATGAATCACATAAACACCAAATAAATACTAATCTACACATTTCAAACAGGTCGTCATCAACAATAACAACAACCGAGCCTTTCCCCACTATGTGGGGTCGGCTACATGAATCAATCTGGTCATATATAGTAAAATTTGCACCATGGCACTAAAATGTCTTTTCCTGCTAAGATCCCACAGGGACACCCTGACCCTTAGCAGCAGCAGTCGCAGCAGCCGCCGCAGCAGCCGCGGCCGCAGCAGCAGATGCAGCCGGGTTGGATGACGGAGGCGCCGTCTTAGATTGTGAACTACTCAGCTCTTCAATGATATGCGTTTGCTGCTGATTCTGTGACCTAACTTGAGCGAGCAATGTCTTTATCTGACTTCCTGTGAGGGTCTCGTGCTCCAGAAGAGCATTCGCCAGCGCATGAAGCTCCTTGTTGCGAGTGGTTAGAATAGTTTTCGCATTCTCGTAAGCCCTCTCCAGGAGGTGTTTCACCTCTTTCTCGATAAGAAGCCTCGTCTCTGAGCTCATGCTTTTCCCGTCGTCGTCGTAGTTGTGAGTGACAAGTCCAATTTCGTTGCCCATGCCGTATTTAGTAACCATTTCCCTGGCCAGACTAGTTGCCTGCTTGAGATCCGAGGACGCGCCAGAGGTAACTTCATTTTCTCCAAAAATGAGCTCTTCGGCTACCCGGCCTCCCATGCAAACATCGAGCCGGGCAAGCATCTGTTTACGGGAAATGCTGGTCTGGTCCTTTTCAGGCAGTTGAGAAACCATACCAAGTGACATCCCTCGGGGAACTATCGTCGCCTTGTGGACCGGAAGAGCCCCGTCTGTGTGAATGGCCACAAGGGCATGGCCGCCCTCATGGAAGGCAGTCAACTTTCGCGACTCCTCAGATATGACAGCTGACTTGCGTTCGCTTCCCATCATAATCTTGTCCTTTGCGTGCTCTAAATCAGCCATGCTCACAGCTTTAGAACCATCCATTGCAGCCTTGAGAGCAGCAACATTAACCAAGTTCGCAAGGTCAGCACCAGAGAACCCAGGTGTTCCTCGAGCAATGATCATTAAATCAACATCCTCAGCCTTCATAACCTATAGTTGATTGAAAACAGAAATCCAGCATAAGGCCACACAATAAAGACAAATTTAAGAAAATAAAAGATCCCTACCCACAAGTTTTCTTAGGTCACAATGAAGGTTGGCAAACTCGCAATTTTACCTAAATTTGTGGAGCATAGGTAAACTAACAAAAAATATTTATAGCACACTAATATAATATAATAAATTTACCGTATAGCAAATATAAGTCAAAATTTTATTTCTAACATCATAATGAGACAAACACAAATCATAAGGTATAAATAACAAATGAAAATTGCATAAAAAATAACATATCAAAGCTTCATAATATTATAAATCAACATAACACATGTCAAGATGTAATGACATTCTATTTGAAAGTTTTAATTAAGAGTGATCTTTGTGCAATATTGTGTATTGGGGCTTCAAAGATTGAATTTTTACTAAAATAATGAACTCCCAAGTTTACTCACGTCCAAGTTTTCAAGTGAGTTAACTCGAGTTTGACAACCAGGATCACAATATTAGAAGAGATGAGTACAAAAGAAAGTAAGTCATCCTCTCCAATAAAAAATAAAAAAACAAAAAAGAAGAAATAAGCCATCCTCATAAAGAAACTAAAAATTAAGAACTAAATCTTGAGTGGATTGTTGTGAACCATATCTCCCAAAAGCTTAAGTGGCTAGGCAAAGTTAAATGAATGATTTTATATGTTAAGAAGTCCCCTCACAAAAGAGCTCTTTGAGCCTAAAACGTGGACCATGCACAAGGCATAAACCACTTGATCATAGAAGCTATAATATCATGTCACAAATTATCTCTCTTCCCCAAAAGTTGAAGTTGTTGGATAGAAGCAAATGAATGGTTTTATATCTTAACATCGATAAACAATGCAACAAAACAAAGCATACCAATACCTTTGTATGTTGGACAAAGAAACATTATACGATGAGCAAAACGCCAAAGGGATGCCAAAAAAGTAATCATATCCCAAATAAAGACACCACTTCGCATAACCAGATACATCAAAGCACAATAAACCAAGGACAGCCACACTATCTTTACAACTTTCTGAGACCCAGAGCTTATGTTATATTATCATGTCTAACACTATTAGGTCTTATCTATAAGATGTACCAAACGAGGCCTTAGTGATGACAATTATACAAGTAATGGATGTCACACACGCCAATTTGTATAAGAAAACTTTAAAATAAATGGGTGCCAGCCCATGCACAAAAGTATACGTGGATAGGCAATCATAGCCCAAAGAAAGCATGCAACAACAATGTTATGCGCCAATATAATGAGAGCATTGCACCTCTGAAAATAGGAATCATAAGCCATCCAATCCAAGCTACCAAATAAGATGCATTCTCTCCAAAGAGTAAAAACATACCTTTGACATGTACGATTCTAATATCTGCCGTCTTCCTTCTACATCTGGATTGGGAACAACAACATGACGATCAAACCGACCAGGTCTCACCAAAGCCTTATCCAATGACTCTGGAAAATTAGTAGCTCCAATCACAATTATGCCTTCATTTTGTTTGAATCCATCTAGTTCAACCAGCAATTGATTTAATGTCATCTTCATGTACATTTGGTCCTTCGGATTTCGTTTTCCTCCGATGGAATCTATCTCATCAATGAAGATTATAGAAGGTGATCGCTTCTTTGCAGCAGAAAAAAGATCCCTCACCCTTCGTGCGCCAACACCAACGTACATCTCTTCAAATTCACTTCCACTGCATGAGAAAAAAGGAACCCCGGCCTCGCCAGCTATAGCTCTGGCCAACATCGTTTTTCCAGTGCCAGGTGGACCAATAAGCAAAACCCCTTTTGGAAGTTTACCACCAAGACGAGTAAAGCGCTGTCACAAGGAAACAAATCATACCCAATATGGTAAGGAAAAATGCAGGCCAGCATATGCAGTTAGGGAAAAAAGTATAATATGAGAAAAGGAAGTGACATCAAGAGGAATCAGAGATAATTTAGGTTCTCATTTAACCAATTATGATGAATATGTTACCCAATATAGTTTCTCATAAGAAATCATCACCATGAATAGAAGCATCAACTCATAAGCACATGTGAAGCAAGTATTATAACCACTAGCTGCTTCAAGGCAATTTTTTAATCAGAAATGATTCAAGAGAGTAAAACAATACAATTTAGGTGAAATGTGTGTAAAAAAAACTGCAAAGGTGAAGAATAATTGCAACTCATGTAAGGGCATAAAAGGAATAACAATTGTGCACCAAATGGCAGTTAAAGTGAGGAATCCTCTTTATTTAATTATACAGGCGCAGCCATTAAAAAGGTAACATAAAGAGTGCAGTAAGCAGCAATCTGCACCAGTCAATACAGTACCTATGCATATTGATGGTGGATAGGCACAATGAAAGCTAAGGAACCAAGGTGCCAAAGGAATAATGACACAGTAGCATCTATAAGCAGAAACCTTTGCGAGTTTGCATCACATCCAAGCTATATAGAGATTATTATCCAAAGAAACAGACCTGATTTATTCACGGTTTCCTCTTAAGTTTTACTTGAACTGAATGACACTTTCTTACAAATGACATATTAAGAATCATCATGTTTTAACAAACTTGTATCTGCATCCCAACACCCACACACACTTACAGTTGCCTTACTTTAGGTGGCATCAGATCAACAATCAAATGGAGTAATCAACAAGTTCAACAGATGTAGGTAGAATTGATCTATTAAAATAGTTAATTATATCGACGCCAGTGTTATTAATAGTAGAAATAGAGTTTTGCTCAAAACCCGCTATTTTTCCCACAATGGCACTGCTATTTCCGCTTAAGCGGCCAATTGACTAAAATAGCATAGTGGCCAGCTCAAACCCACTATGCTATTCCGCAATAGCAACGCTATATTTGATAACACTGATCTATGCATATAAGTTTAAATTATCTAGATTGAATTCAGGAAATGTGAGCAAGGAGCCAAGGAGGAGAGCATCAATTTCTGGCAGGGATGTCTACCTTAGGATCTCGGAGGTAGTAAACAATTTCTTCTAGTTCTGCCTTTGCTTCATCAACGCCTTTTACATCGTCAAATTTTGTACTCGACTCCGTGCTGGGTTGAACTTGTTCATTTAGACCAAGTCCTAGGAAATATGAAAATGCAAATCAAAGAACATGTCTACAAACTTCAGATTCAACAAAGAATGAATCTGAAAAAGTCAAAAGTTACAATGATATATTTACCTTGACCAATTCCTTTATCCTCAATGAGTGCTCCTACACCAGAAATCAAGAAAAAGACCACTACAAGAGACCTAACTGCACGCCATAGCCGATCTTTTAAACTCACAACTTCTGTGGTCACCATATGAATCGGAGAACTTGCAGTTCCGAGAGTCCCGTCTTTTGTAGGTCTTCCTGCATTTCTTAAAGCAGAAAAGGCACCTATACTTTCTTCCTCCCTCACCGAATTGGAAAGACCTGAAAATTCCAAACATAGCTGGTTTTAGCTTATAGTCTTAAAAATGTGCTGAAGAAATAAATGTCCAAATTGCTGACGACATAACAAGATGAATAACACTTTTGAGACAAGGGCATAACTAAAAATGCCAAACTTTCAAGTTTGCAAATGCAGAAATATCTCTTCCTAAGATTTTGGTTCAAATATGGTTTCCATCTTCCATCCTAATAGCACTACATTAAACCTCAAAAGAGGCATCATGTTGCTGATGCAGATTAACATCACAGAGAAAAGTAAGATTCCTTTTTAATCTCCTAAATAGTATGATACATGAATTGAGAATCATAACCCAGACAAAAGATTATTGACAATCATAGCCACCAGACAAATGGATTACTGGCACAAAGCAAACAAAGCAATTTTCCAAAACATCATTCTAGTCCAACACAGCAAGCACAAGCATCTGAAATATAACCACAAGAAAATGAGCAGTCAAGCCAAATAGACACCTCTTCTCAATGTCTTCAGCAATTCACTTTCATCCAGCCGATCTACTTTCACTAATGCTTTAATGTATTCGGAAAGTGCTGAAGGATTATCATGAAGAGATGGCTGACTTTCAAAGACCCTAATTACAGCTTCAGGATCATTCCGATGGTAGAGTTCCTTAAGATAAGAAACTTCAACGGCTTCATCTGCATCACGTATGCGACGAGCTAAACTGCCACCGTAGCTGGACTGGAATCTCTCCTGGGCGTAGCACAGAGGCCTATGCCCTACCAAAATTTTAAAGTAAGTTCAACAAATTAAAACTAAAGGCCAGAAGGGAATATCAAGGTACTTTGATCATATAATACAACATCAACCAAGCATTGTCCCCTGTGAAGTCGGCTATATGGTGTCGTTTGATCCATATAGGGTATTTGACTTATATCAGGAGAAAAAATGGCATGAATTATTTTACAAACCAAAAATAAATAAGAAAGAAATAGTTCTACAGCAATATGTATTTTAAAAAGGCAGTTCCCCAAGCAACATAATTAGGAAAGCAAAGCTACATTGCAATAAGGAAAGCAAAAATAATATAGAATCAAATAACATGAAATTAACTGTAAGACTAATGGATAGTAGAGGAACAAGGTATCTATACCTGCACGATCTCCAAACTTATTAACAGAAAAGTGGCCTCTAAGAAACAAGTTTTTTGCTTGTCTAAATTCTGATTGTCGCCTTGCAACCTGTAAAAATAAACTGAAATTTACTAACAAATAAAAGGAATACAAGAAATGGAGTACATATGGCAACGGGCTTCATTAAAATAATGCACCATATAGCTGATCAATAATGCATATGAGTACAACATGGCTACAATAGTTAAATAACTCCCCTCTCATTCAAAAAGAAGCAAATTTTTCGTACTATGGGTATTATGGATGTTCATTACTTGTGTGCAGAAAATAGGAAAAATCTCCAAAAATGAGAGTAGATCTAATAGAGGGTAGCCTAATACGTAAAGTGATAGAGGGGCACCAACAAAAACTATAGGGGAAACTATTAAGAAAGATTTAAATCGTAAAGACATAGTTTACTATATGAAACTACAACGTCATTTGATCCATGTAACAGACTCCACCCTTATGGGACACTGCTTGGTTATTGGCGTTGAACCGTTTACTCGCCCATGAGTTTCAGAGACCGAGAGAGAAAATAATTGTGCAGCTGCTCTCCATTCTGAGACAGGGCACACTATACATCTTGGCATTGTTAATTTCACTGTTTAAGCTAAGCCACACTCATTCCTCACAAGTTCAAGTTCTCTTTCCTTCCATCCAATGAAGCAAAACAAGAAAAGATGAACACCAATATAGGTATCAAATCAAGTCAAACACCCCCTTTCACAAACTGATAGTTGAATTGAACCCTCCAAAGAACTTTCATTTCAATGCTCTTAAAAAGCCTAACTGCTTCACCACTCTGTCAAGATTAAACACAATCTTCACCAATCAAAATTTATTTTTTATTTTTTTGCTTTTTTCCCCAGTGATACCAGAAAAAATTACAACTTTTTGATCCTAAATCAAAACCCAATAAATAAATAATGAAACTCTCAGACCCGTTACCCATTCAAGTACATACATAATCTAGAAAACGAACAAAGAAGAATTGGGGTATGAAAATCAATATAGCAACACTTAAAATTACCAACAATAAAATTATAAAAAATAAAATAAAATTAGGGTTACGAGAACAACAAAAAATTGGGAACGAAAGTGATAAAGGATATGAATCTTTCTAAAAAACAGTGACCTGCGATAAGAAAGGCCTCCAAGCCATGCCTTAATTTCGTAGTGGTTGAGAGGGATATGAAGGTGGAGCTCTTAAAAAAGTCGATTAGTTTTTCAATTGAAATGAAATTCTCAAGCTGTTGACAACGTTAATGTACTTCGTCAGATGTTCATGCCGGTTACGCCGTGTGGTTCTTCTTCCCTCCTCGCTAGTCGCTTCTGGTCTCTGGTCTGGGACGCCATTGAGAAAAATAAAAAAGAAGTTTTTTGTCACCGATCTTTTCTCAATGTTTTGCCGTATTTAGAGATTAGGGTAAGAAATCAAATTTTTGTAGTAGTTTTTTTTTTTTCATAAATATGATAAAATTAATTTTAAATTTAGATGTAGCAATTGAAAAGTGGTTTTAAACTTGTATCCTTTGTTTGGATTTGAGTGAATATTCATTTTTATAAGAAAAATGATTGGTATACAATTGATGGGGTATAATCGATTATCTTTCGTTGTATTGCTAACCAAATATATTATACGGTTATTATTATTTTTTGTATACTATACTAATAGCCAATAAACATGATTCCCACGCAACCTCACGCTCAATGTCACACGAGTTTTTCACTTACTTTCGGGCATTTGTCAAATCCTCAGTTCATGTAGTCCTCATTTTGTCTTCACTGTGCATTGCTTTTGCATAATCATTATCGTTCTTCAATTTCTGCACAATCAACATCAATCATAATCATTCGTTTGATGGATTCTGTTGCTAATCACCGTCTAGTCAATTGAATTTGAACATCAATTCAAGGGAAGGAACAAGTTCGATGATGAATTGATTCGAGGTCTAATTTCATCAATGAATTATATATATCAAATCGATGGGATGAACGAAGTTTAACTACTCGATCAAACTGTTCATGCAATTACGTGATATGTTTCTGCATTTATACTTGCCATATTTGTGCATTATGTAGTAGAAGTTTTTCCATCATGCGTCTTTCATTTTGTTTTGTTGCATAATAATTTGTGCATTAAGGTTAATTGTTTCATACATTTGTACATGTATGTTGTATATGTTTGTGTAACAGTGTGAAAAATATTTGTGCACTACTCATTCCCCTATTTTTTGTCCTTTAGTATGTAGCGTCATTTATATGACCTGTCGGAGGTCTATTTGTCTTTTTTCGCTAAATAGATTAGATCTATATGCTATTTTTTTTTTTTTGCTTTAACTTGTTTCGATAATATTTGTTTCATATGAAGATGCTACTAAATACCATTATAGATGTCACACAAAATTATCATATTGTGTCATTATGTTATATATTATTCAAGTTTATAAAGGATTTATATGTGTGAGATCATTACATTTTACAATGATTTTTTAAATTACTAATGTTTTAAAAACATAGTAACTCAAAATTAAGCCAAGCTACAAATCGTATAAAAAGAAAAAGAATGCATAAAAAAAAGCTACAAATAAAGAATAAATCATGAGAAAATTGTATACTCTTATAAATCACCTATTAATTGTCATAAGGAGGCAATAATGTGGACGGCCCTAGAGTAATAATTCATAATTGATTGACATTTTTTTACATGTATGATTCCATTAGTTTTTTTTAATTTAAATGAATTATAATTGTATACAAAGTAAATCGTAGCACTTTCTGATTTCTAAATTGTAAACATAAATAATCAAATATATTTTTCTCTTGAAGCAAAAGAAGTAAGGTCTCTTAAAGTAAAGGATGTGAGGTTGTAAATAAAAAAAATGTGATGAATTAACAGTACTGTGGAAGACAAAATAAAAATATTTTAACTTTTTTACTCTCCTTTTTTCAATAAGTCGATGAGGAAGAGAATGGAGACATGAGGTGTATGAAAGTAAAGTTATGTTGCTTTTCTTTTTTCCCTCTTTAACTATGAACTAAGAATTAAAATTAAAAGTAATAGTTAATATTTTTAGATAATTAAACATTATGTGCAATAATTAACTTGTATGTAATACGCTTTGTCCGATGGAGGTTTTAACGAGACCCCGCTTATCTTTTTGTTGAGCGTTGTTGATTGTCCATGGGGGGTTGACTTCATGGTATCATTTTTTTTTCCCGGGGTTGGGAATTTTGATATAACAAAATCATACTACTTATTGGAAGAAAAAAAATGTAATGTAATGCTATGAAATTGAAAATTTTGAGTGGAAGCAAAATCATAAATACTTTAATGAATTTGTATTTTATCTTTTCCTTATTATTTATATCCACCTTAAATTTTATTTCTCTCAATTAATTCATTTATGTTGAACTAATGTGCATCATTTTTTTTGTTTTTAATAATAATTTAATACTTTATATTAAAAAAATTTATCTCATTATATACACCTTAACTAAATTAATATTTTTAATTTTTGTAATTAAAATTATAATTTTTTAAATTTGGTGCATTTCACAGACTTGCAAATCACAGCCCAATTTGCTCTTTGGATTTAGAGGTCACCCCTGTGCTTTGCACATGTGGCACATGACATGAAACAGCGTCGTTTTGCACATACCCTTTTATTCAAAAAAATTCCAATTTTTGCATGATGCGACTCGTCACTAAGGAGCCAATAGCTTTGCTATTAAGGTATCAACATTATTGCGTTATAATGATACAACTATTATATTTATTTTATACCTAAATTGTCTTAATAATTAGTGACTAAAGAAGTTGAATAAGCTAAATTAGCAAATGAAACACTCTAGCTAGCTAGCTTACGCTTAAGTCATAAATTATGCTTAACTAGATTGTTATCTGCTTGGTTGGAATACTCATAGTTCTATTATCTTTAGAATATATCTCTTTACCCAAAATATTGACCGATTTAAAATTTTTTCTTTTATTTATTAAAACTTAAAGTATGAGCTGCGCGCGTTTAGGACGGTGTACATATATAAGCAAGTGGTGGAGTCTACAAGACTTATACGTTAATGTTAAACTAAATAAATACACACAGCAAATTCAGAGAAGTCATAACATAATCCCATCCATACCAGTCCAGAAAGCGGTTGCACACATGTTTATATTTACATATAACTATTACAATTACTTGCATTCAAAAGCTGATGCCATAATAAATCCACCTAGCTATACAAGAATACAAAATACAACACGACGCAATAATGAGCTTAGTTGTCTTGCTGCTCTCCCTGGGCCCCTTGATGCCAAGGTCTTCATTCGTCTTGTAACGTCTCTTCTGCTCCGGCGTACTCGTCGTGCCCTCCTAGAATCATAAGTGAGCGGGGAATGAGAACGTTGCGTTCTCAGCGGGGAATCCTAGGCCATAACTATTCTTTATTTACTCAATTATGATTCAGGCCACTCAAGAGATCTCTAGGTGCTAAGATATACTAAAGTCCCTACTTGTTTTAATCCATGCTAGTTCTGAGTAGCTTTATCTAGTTTACTAAGTGACTGAGATTTTCTAATATTGATATTACCTAATGAGCGTGCTTTCTATTACCTATTCGTTTACGTATCGGGCACATCGTAGGGGTGGTCTTATTAAGACCTAATGCCATACAATCCATACATCATATACACACATCACATACTTATGCATAAAGGAGATGGGTTATTTCTCTTACGCTCCCCGGGACAACGTCCTTCTTGTTGCATAGGGTATCCATCATTCTCCTTTGTAGACTGTGGGACTGTCGTCCCCGTTTGATGTATAACCTACTTCTTTTTCCGCGTCGTTGGCAACCAGGCAGTGCTAATACCTGAGTGGCAGCTAATCACGGATGCATTTAGCATACTTTTATTGACAACGACAGGGAATGACCGTCCTACTCATAGGATGGTGAGGGGCCTGCCCTATTTGACGAGGCCAGGAGTGGACTCGTAACTCTCCTTAATCTTTCTTTTCTTTTTTATCCTTGCTTTCATTCTTGAACTTTGACTTCATCATGTTATCATTCTTCTTTTATCATCTCTTAGCTTTTCATTAAGTCGTACGGAATTGCCCTCACGCAAACTGCCTTCCGGTCGTATATCGGACATTGAAGGATTTTGCCACCATGTGCTCACCTTGCCGCCTGTTATTGGACGCTGAAGGGATTCACTGCCATGTGCTCGCCTTGCCGTCAGATACTAGACGTTTGAAGGGGTTGCGAAGAGGGATATTTCCTTACGTCCATATCTTTTCTTAACTTTCATACACTCCGGGCGACATTGACTTTCATAACCTTATATTAAGGACTTGTCTTTTTAAGTATGACTGTAGTCATTCGTTTAGGCGTATGCCTGCGTTCATCTTAAACCAATCCACTTAACAAGATCGACGAGGGTGCTTGACGTGCCAAGAGAGGTGGATCCCTATTACATATCTACGTACTTATCTTTAAGGTCTTCCAAGCGCATCGTGGCCAGAACCTTCTTAAGATATCTCATTTTCCTTAAGATTCAATTATGATATTGGTTAGTGTTAGGTGATGAATTTCTCTAGTTATTTACGGTTGTCCTAAGGTCCTAACGACGACCATGTCCTCATAATGCATAATAACATTAATATAGTACATAATACACATTCATTTACACCATCATACATAAATTAAAGCGAGACAGTGGTTGTCGGGATATTTGTACACTCTTTTTCTTTAGAATTTTGGTTATCAAAAACCCGATGGGTCCAAGACCTCATCCTAGGGTTTTTGATAGCTCTAAGATCATTTTTCACACATGTAAATCCAGATTTCATGCCCCAGGTTCAGTAATTACAGATTTACCCTCTTTACCCGAAATGCCATCTTTTATCCGAAAAACCCAATTTTCTTTAGAATTTTATTTGACAACCACCCGATGGACTCAAGATTTCACCCTAAGGTTTTTAATAGTTCTGAACCCGTTTTTCCTAAAAATAAACCTAGATTTTCTGTTCCTATACCCAAAATTACAGTTCTACCCTTATATGTGCAAAACGTCATTTTTGTCCAAAAAATCGATTTTCTTTAGAATTTTAGTTAACCACAACCTGATGGACTCAAGACTTAACCCCAAGGTTTTTGATAGCTCTAAATCAATTTTTCATGAAAATAAACCCAGATTTTCGGTCCCTGTACCCAAAATTACAATTCTGCCCTCATATGCCCAAAACGTCGTTTTTGTTCGAAAAACCAATTTTCTTTAGAATTTTAGTTAACCACAACCCAATGGACTCAAGACTTAACCCCAAGGTTTTTGATAGCTTTAAACCCATTTTTCATGAAAACAAATCCAGATTTTCAGTCCATTTTTTGGAAATGATGATTTTACCCTTACGTGCCTAAACGACGTTTATGTCACTTTTCTCAAAACCGATTTCCATGCACACCTATTGGAGTATTTCACCACAGACTTTTAACAACTTCCAAACAACAATCAAACACATGTATGCACATAATCAAGCATAAAATACATATTTTCACATAATCACACATTTAAGTATAGAATCACCAAGAGGTAGTTTAGGCTAGATTTACCCACTTTTGATGATGAAGGTGTGTAGTGTGCTGAATGTTGAGTGAAGCTTCTCAAGGGTTCTTGAGAATTCCAAGCTTGGTAGCTCCGTGCTTGAAAAATGAAGGTTATGCCTTCTTGCTTGCAAGTGGTGTTGTTGTGTGTTCTAGAGAGAACAAGAGAGTGTTCTCCACTAGATTTTTGGTGCAAGAAAATGAGAAGAGAGTGATGAGAAGGGGGAGGGCTGAGTTCGGTTTTGGCTAGGGGAAATGGTGGAAGAATGCTTGATCCTAGGCTTTGGGGACAAGGAGAATGAGAGTGGAACAGGGGCTGTGGGTTTCGGTTTTAGGGGAAGGAAAAATGGTGAGAATGTTTAGTCTTAAGTTTTGGGGACAAGGTGAGTGTTTAAGCTTTGGTTTAGTGTAGATGAGTGTGTGTTCTAGTGTTCTTAGAAGAGAAGAGAAGGTTAGAAAATTTGTGAGGGCTGCTGAATATGTGTGTGTGTGTTTGGGAAGCTGAGGGAGAAATGGAAAAATTTGTATTATTTTATTCAATGCAATGATATGTCATGATTCCACTTTTCACATTGAACTAATGCATGTACTTTGAGTCTTTGAATGGTGAAAAGGGAAATGATGGTGGGCTGTGGGCTTACAGCCCGTGCAGGCCACGAAAGAGAGAGAGAGAGCAATTTTGCTCCAAATTTGCACACTGAAAGTACTGACTATATGGTTTGACCGTTGGGCTAAGCGCGTATTCGCACACGTAAAAAATTAACGATGGACATAAAAATTATTTAAACATAATTTAATACTAAATAATCATTTAAAATAAGAAATTGAGATTTAACTAGGATATTTTAAATTTTTTCCAGTAAAAAGTGTACTTTTACAGGTACGCTGGCACGCACTTAAATTTTTGATAATGACCAAAAATTTGTACGAAAAATTATTTAAACATACAATCACATTTTTCAAACAATTATAATGAGGAATTTAATTTTAATCTAAGGTACTCGTAATTTCTCGTTGGTAAAATTTTATTTTACGGGTGTCTTCGATACCTATTAAATTCCACCGACGACCGGAAATCGATCCGGATCTCGCAAAATCTGGCGAGATCAGAATGCCATTATTTTGACTAGTATTTTTTTTGACGATGAATTTTATGATTTAAATTTTCTAGTAACTATTAATGCTATTGTCTTCAAACAACATTTATATAATTCTTTTTTATATTTAACACTATTTATACAACTGCCTATTGTCGTATATAACAATATTTGATAAAGTATCATACACTATATATATGCATAAATTATTAGTCGCTTAATTTTTATATCTTAATGCATGAAATTTGTAATTGCTTTATATTTGTATTCTACGGTGCACAAAGCATTACACATATTGTTATAAGAATTTTATGACGAAGCATTTGTTATGATAATAATAAGAAATAGCTGCTATAGATTATAATTCTAAACTGGAGTTTTATTAAATATAGTATTTATACTAGTTAATTATTTTATTTATCTATTTATAGTTTTCTTATTGTATTATTTACTTACTTATTTTGCATGCTAATATTCTAATTGATATTTGCATTAATCATGCTTTCAATCTTTCTAAGTTCTATAATTAGAAAATAAATGCGTGTAACATGTTCATATATATATATATATATATCAAGTATTTGATGTTTTATTATTATACTATATATATTTGTGTTCTAAGTTGATTGCTTTGATATGATAATAATCTTATATACATTATTGAAAATTACATATTATTTTTATGACTTAAAATAACACGTTTTACTATTTTATTAATATAATAGATATTCAGTAATAAATTTCACTTCTTAAAACATTAATTAGATCCCAACAATAATTCACTTGTTATAATATAAGGGTTAAAATGTGAGGTATGCATAAACTATGTTTTTGTAACTTTAATAATTAACTTCATTAGTTATTTTGTGATCATGATTTATCAATTAATAAAATTTAATATTTATTTTACAAACTATGTTCAGAAACATATTGACATTAGGTACGTTAATGTTTTTAAGCATAGTGTTGTCTTTATTATATTTGAGTGTTTTGGTATGTATTAATTAATATAATTTAGTTTCCCAGTCTTAATAATTGGCTTATAAATATTAATTACTTGAAATTTCTCTTAGGGAAAAAATGAGATGTTACAACAAACACCATTACCACTAAGCTATCAATATTATTATGTTATTGTTGTGACCATTATATATATATATATATATATATATATATATATATAAATTGAGCCGTGTTATTGATGAGTTAAATAATCAAACTTTTATAAAAAAAGAAAACAAATCAAAATTTTTAATAGGCTTAAAATAACTCTAATAAAGTGTCATTGATAAAAAATTTATTTTTCTAATGAAAAATTATTAAATTAAGCTTATTAATAATATTAATATAATAATTATCATATTAATCCTATTAATATTGAATTGTATTACCAATGAGTTAAAAAAATTACACTTTAATGAAATAAAAAGTATAAATAAAAATTATAATAGACTTAAAATAACTCTAATAAAGTGTCATTAATGAAAACCTTATTTTATTAATGAAAAATTAATAAACTATACTTATTAATCAGATTAATCATATTAATATTTTAAAAAAATATTAACAATAAGTTTAATTTATTAACTTTCCATTAATAAAATAAAAATAAAATTTTATTAGTGACACTCTATTAGAATTATCTTAAGCCTATTAAAAATTTATTTGTGCTTTTTTTTTATAAAAGTTTAATCTTTTAACTCATCAGTAACACAATTCAATTATAAAATATATATAATAGTTACAACAAAATAATATAATAATATTGATAACTTAGTGATAATGGTATTTGTTTATTTAGCTTGATGTACTAAGTTCACTTTTTTTAGTCACTAATTAATAACATAATTTATGTATAAAATAAATATAATAGTTATAGTATTATAACACAACAAAGCTGATAGCTTAAGAGAAAAGCTACTTGTTCTTCAATAAAGAGTTTTGGGTTGAACTCTCACCTTCGCACATGCCAGCAACGCTGAGGATTGACCGAACTGAAAATTCAGGGGCAAAATTGAGTTTTTATTAAACCAAAAAACCTTCTATTATTGACTTTGGCTAAAATGGCCTCAGCAAAATCTTGTGCTTTGACAATTAATTGGTTTGAAGATAGCAAAGAAGAAAAAGATGCCATTTCACTGACTACAACTAATATGATAATAACATGCTTCTAGAAAAGTTGTAATAAAAAGTAAGTCTTAATTAAAGGTTATTAAATCGCAATTTTCACTTTAAAATGTTAAATATGGGTTAATTATATTTTTAGTCCCTCATAAATTATAAATTTTGTAATTTACTTCTCATAAATTTTTTGTCAGAAAATTATCCCTTATAATTTATTTTGTAAGATTTTAGTTCATCTCGTCCATTTTGAATGTTAATTTTGTTTTTTATCCCTCATAAATTTTTAGATAAGAAATCGCCCCTTAATAATGTTTTTGTTGAAAATTGTCCCTCACAAATTTTTGTATTAAGTTTTAGTCCATACCATCTTCCATTTGGACAGTTAACAACTAATGTGTCAATTAACTTTAAACAAAAAATTTATGAATAAAACACAAAATTTAAGGGATTAAAACCATAATTAAGCCTTTAAATATTTCCACTTATACTTTAACTAGTTTTCTTACGTAGGGCAAGCAAAATCCTAATAATAAAAGTGAGACATCCATCCTACCTTTTCCGATTTAATTCAGCAAAAGATATCAGACAAAAGTTCTAACCACTTAGCGATTTTCATAAATAAGTTCTAGTATGTTTTCACACTTGAATTGAACCGTTTTATGCAAAATGACAACGCACTTAACTTTCGAGGTAGCTTGCTTTTGCTTGTTCCTTTCCCGGATTAATTTCTCAATAATCAGTCACATTTTGTAGGTTAGAAGAACGTTCAAAATGCGTCGTAGCTCTAACCAAAGATTTCTGTCCACTCAACTACGTTTCCAAAGCTGACATTATATGACATAACTAATTTCCACTTTTACCAAGGAAAATTTACATCTTCTTTCCTAATTGGAAGGTGGCCGGTAACCACAAACCATATCCAAATAATTCATATCCTTCAACCGGAAAATATTCATCCTAGAAATTCATAACTTCATCATAGGCTGATTTTATGAGAAATTTGGGTATCATCAAGTATCATGTTGGATATATTCTAGATAACACACATTATGAAATTGTACATAAGTTGGGTCAAGTTAATTTTGAGATGAAAAAAAATCACCCAAACAAGTATACAATAGTAAATTGGGTCGATTTTCAAATTTTCAAATATAAAACCTAACCCAGCATTCAACAGGCCAATTCAAGTAGTCAGGTACCTTATTATTATTATTATTTTAAAAAAAATCTGTATTTTTTTAAAAAATAATATTAAAAATTGTATTACATATAATAAAATTATGTAACAAAAAATAAAATTATATTATAATATAAAAAATAATAATGAGTAATTCGTGTCGCGGCGTGTTAAATTGATTTTGAAAATCGATCACCCAGAAAAGTGACTTTATTAATATTTAGATCAATTAAATTTTCGACGCTCTGAATATTTGATCCAATCTAGCACAATTCAAAAGTACGTCTAGGTTGGTTTTCGAGTCAATGAATCAAACTAAATTCAATTTATATCCCTAACACACAAAATCACGTTTTACCCTTAAGTGGTGAATTCTTAAAAAAAAAGAAAAAAGAAAAAAAAAGGACTAAAACTTCACTATATGCGTGATATATATAGCATGCTCCATAAATATTATACAAACATTTCTGTTGGCCATATACCCTTTATCTCCCACATCTGATTCCGTATGTTTTGGTCTCTACTTCAATTACTGTGAGTGGGACTACCCACTTTCTGTCATCTCTTTAAGCTCAAGAGTTGGGTTGCTTGTACAGTGGTACAAGAAAAATTTAAGTCACATACAAAATTAGGTATGTATTCAATCTAAAGTCTAAAACTATAATTAGGGGGCACCCTCTACCTTTGAATATTAGAGAATGTAAATTTAATTTTGAGCTAATTAGAGTTTGAAAAAATTATTTTTAGTCAACTTGATTTTACAATTAATTATAATTTAGTTAACATTGACATGATTTATATTTTAAAAAATATTTATCTAAAAAGTGATTTGACATGATAATTCTTGTTTGTAAAGTGTTAATAATAATTACTTTTATATGTATAATTACAAAAAATAATATGCATTTATTTATTTCATATGGTAAAATAAAAATAAAAATAATTTAAAGTAATTAAGTTATAAATAAATTGTTGAACAAGTAATTATTTTATAATCACATTCACTTAAATACTATAAAATAAAGTTATTTTCAAGTGTTTTAATAATTTAAAAATTATTGAATTTATTTATTTTAATGAATGCAAAAAAAATATTTATTTTAATAACTAATAATATCATAATAATAATAATAATAATAATAATAATAATAATAATATTAAAAAATATGTTGTCAGTGCATTTCTCAACAAGTTTTTACTTACTGAGTACGCCTTTTGGGTACATACTTAACGAGTAATTAACAAAATATTAATTCATGAGTGAAGTCCAAAATTAAATTTAATACCAAATTTATTATATATTAATACAAGGTTAATTGAATGATAAACAAACTTGTCTCACTTTTCTAAGGTTTTAATTTAAGACACCGGGTTCAAGACTTAAAAAAGGCAAAATTTGTATCGAGAAGAGTAGTCACACTATCCCAAATTTAATAAGTTAATTTCACTAACAGTGAAATCCAAATACTAGTATAAGGTGGGAAAAAAAAACACCGACTATGTGTGCTTCAATTATGGAAACCTATTTAGCATTGCGTTTGAGACAATTTATCACATCCAGCATGATTTCACACTCCTGCTCTAATCCAATCAAGCTGTTTGACCACTGTTGTCTTCTTTCTTGGGGCAAACGATTTTAGAAAAAATAGAAACAATATTTGAATTTTGAGTTTTAGCACGTTGCATTAGTAGCAACTGAATGGCTTTCCTTCACTCGTACATCATCCTTCTCCCCCAATTATAGGCCATAAAAAAGTCACCTACGGCAGGTCAATGTAGAAACATCATCCACAAGAAATGTGCAAAGCAAGACAAGGAAAACAAGAAGAAGCTAATCACATGTTGACAAATGAAGAGCCTACGTGTCAAAAAATGGTCCATAAAAAATGTTATTTTTGTACGAATTATGGTACACACTCAAATCCGTTTCCAAATTAGTTGTGGTTCAAGCTAGTTTATAGACAAGGATTGATTTGAGTTGTGTGTATTTATCGGACGCGACAATAACTAGGAAATGATCTAAATTTTTAGTGGAAGTAAAATGTTGATTAAATACTTACTATATACTCGGCAATTATCAGATATCAATCTAAAGTGTCTAAATATTTAAGTTTATATCTAACAAGTAATCTACGAGTATTGGATAAGAGATCGGGGAAAGTTTTTATTTGAAAAGTCCTACGTCCATTTAACAATACGTTTGTTTTTAAATTTAATACATTCATAAATCAATGTATTTTATTAACAGATATAATACAGACAAAGTAACAATATGTTTGATTTACCTACAGATAATGCATTTAATGTATCAAAAAATTCAACTTAATTATCAATGCATTTAATGTACCAAAAACACTTAACTTAATTTTCACTTTTAATTAAGTAACTAACCTTGCACCTAGTAAGAAAAAATATGTTATTTGTACATAATAATAAATAATATATAATTATGAAAATCAAGATATTCTCTCCTGTTAATAATACTTCAATTAATATATTATCAGTGGAAGATAATAGTTTTTTTTTTTTATTCCATCTCTTAGAAGTGTCTCACTCATCCATCTTTTTTTCTTCTTCCATGATTACGCTCTATTCTCTATGTATAAGTATTTCTCTTTACCGAAAAAGATGCAGCAATATTTTACACGTTTATCTTCATAAGTTCGCATAATACAATCCTACCGATTGCCCCTATCACCAATATGCACTCAATAACCCTCCGTGTTAATAACCAATCAAAATGCACCTTTCCCCTTATATATACATCGATACACACGCAAAGCTGCCCAATCAAGATTTCATTGTCTAAACCCTCTTCCCAAAGAACTTGGGGGAAAGAAGAGAAAAAAGGAAGAAAAGAAAGAAGGGTTAATATTTGGTGTGCGCCTAATTCCATCAAGGCTGTTATGGCTAGCGATACTGGTGGAAACATCGACACAAAAACTCAAACTAATAATTTGAAAGCCATTGTGACATTGAAGCAAAGTGGTGGAGGGCTTCTGGGTGGAGTAGTTGATGGGATCCAAGAGTTGGTTGGGAAAACAGTGTTGGCTTTGGAGCTTGTGAGCAATGAGCTTGATCCAAGTAAGTTCTTTTTCTCTGCTCTCTCCTATCTTTTCATCCCACAAATTCTTGTGTGGTAAATATAATAAAATCTTTCCATCCCTTATTGTTGGCATTGTTCCCCCTCAAAACTGTATTTCATGCCACTTGCCCTTCCTTGGAGAAAGGAAAACAAAATTTAGTACTAGATTTCTTAAAAGAATTTTTTTTAAAGTTTTTTTATTCTAAAAGTTGATAATTAAGTAAAACCTCAAAAACAATTAGTGACACTGGCGGTGCCAAACGGGCTAACTCGACCCGTTTGGGCCTGCAGGCCGAAATGGATCGGGCCAAAATTATGCCTATTTTTAGGATCTGACTCGTTTATGATCGGTCTGTGGGCTTAAACGGGTCAACTTGCAAGCACGTTTATTTTTTTAAAAAAAATTCAAATTTTGGTTTATTTTTTATGATTTAAATACAAAGTTGTGAATGCGCAATCATTTTTAGCTATTTTTTATCGTTTATCTATTAATTAATCAGAAAAAATGGTTTAAATGGTTGATTGTGTGATTATATTATCTTTTTTGTTCCTTCAACTATCTTGCTTGAAAGATATCAAATGCTATCAAATGCTATTTGAAATTGATTCATGAATTAATATAACTTTCATTAATTAAATGACGACATATACCATTGATATGGATACTGTTATGTTATTGATCAAAAACACAATTGAAACTCTTTCTCGTAGATTAATCAATAATAAATAAGGTTTGAAAGTGTATATCAACTTGTACGGCATAGACACTCATTGAAGGAATATAATGCAAAATTTATCAATATCTATGTCATAACACTTCAACTGTATATCAGTATAAATATAGTTAAGTAGTTAAGCATAACAAATAGTTAAACGTGCTCAATTATAAGTTCACATAGTTAAACTATAAACTCCTAAACTCCAAAATAAAATTTAGAATCCAAAATTAAACTTTTAAAATTTTGGTATTTATATAACAAAAAAATTCATGGGCTCACGGGCTAGCCCGTGAACCCGCCAGGCTGGGCCAAAACGGGTCTAAACAGGCTAGACTATATTTTTTCAAATTTTCACGGGTCTGTATGTAAAACCCGTCTATTTAACCGGATTCGCAGACTGAGCTTGCAGAATGGGCTCATTTTGACGGCCATAAGTGACACAGATATTTCCTCTACAAAACTTTTCACAAAAACTCCTTGCAATTAATTTAATTTATGACCAACCACTCCTAGTTGATGTAGGTGTCCACATTTAGTATCTTGAACAAGAGATTGAGAATAAACGTGAGAAGCAAAAAAATAAGAAAAAAGTACATAGAACTTTTTATTATTTAATTATACATGAAATGAAATTCTGATTTTTTTAATAATTATAGTAGATTAAAATACTTCTTAGTATGTTAGAGTTTTGCGAGATTAAATCACCAAAAAATAGTTTTGCAAGCTTCTCTGGTTTTGTGAGAAACCAAAATAAAAAAGTAGATTGTTTTTATTATTCAATTATACATGAAATTAGATTCTGAATAGTATTACTATTCCAGTATAATAAAATTAAATATTATATATAAATAAATAAATATTTCTTAGCATGTTAAAGTTTTGCAAGCTTGCTCTGTTTTTATCCCTGACACATGCTTTTTCTATGAATGAAGGAGCAAACTCAGAAAAAGGGACAATAAAAGCCAATGTACATAACAAGACAAAGGAACTAAAAGAGAATGAGGTGGAGTATGAGGCATCATTTGAATTACCAGCAGATTTTGGTGATGTTGGTGCTGTTCTTGTTGAGAATGAGCAACACGATGAAGTGTTTCTGAAGAGCATAGTCATTGATGGGTTCCATAATGTGCAATTCACCTGTGAGTCATGGATTCAGCCCAAGAATGTTAGTTCTGTGAAGAGAGTCTTCTTCACTGACAAGGTTAGAAGATAAATTATATAATGGCATGTCGTAAGGGTATTTTTAAGTTGGTTTCTTATCTGCTTATCCGCGGTAAATACTCCATGATATTTAATTTATTCAATTTTATTAATTTTTATAATTAAATTCATCGATTTTTGTTATGCATGTTTTATATGATTGAATCAACTTATAATAGGTTTATAGATTTGCGAATCATTTGAGCTTGTGATATATTTTTTTACAAATATTGTAATAAAAAATATTAATTTATTATATTAGATCATATAATCCATCAATATGTCATATTAAATTATAAAATAATAACAAAAATTAATGAATTTAATAGAAAAAACTATAAAAAATTGATAAATTAAGTACTATGGACTATTTATCCCATGGGATAGATGAGAAATCACTATTTTTTTAACTTCTAATTTCAATTTTAATTACAAAACTGCCACAACTTATTCAATTTGTTTAAAAAACTGAAAATAAAATAATTTTATTTGATTTATGTTTTTTTATTTTCTATTTTTTAATTTTAATTACAAAACTGTCAGTTTGTTTTACTTTTATGATTTGTGTTTTGAAAATAATAAAATTTTGTTTTTATTGTTTGGAAAAATAAATTAAAATAATTTGACAAATTTGGAATTAAATTTGAAAATAAAAAATAAAAGGTAGAAATCAAACGGACCTTATTTATAGGTTCATAGAAAACAATTCAATTTTTTGGAAAATGTAAATTTTGATAGAAAATAGTTCTTCAAAAATTTATGTTTAATTTATAAAACATAATACATATTCTCTTGCAATGTTATCATCTTTTATTTAGTAACAAATGTTTTATATACACACGTATGCACAAACGTACGTATATGGATTATTTTTTGAATGAATTTTTTATTATTAGTGAAAATTAAATAATTTTAATAATATGAAAATTTATAATTATTAGATTACTACGTAAAAATATTTTATGCAGATAAGGTATCAAAATCAAATTCTTTTATTTATTCTCATTAGTTGTTTCTTTATTATCTTTTTATTTTTATTAATGAGATTTAATGAAGACTTTGTATCTGCTAAGCAAATGATTTTATTTATTGTCGTGGGCAATTATTTTAATTGAGTGAAAAAAATGAAAAATTGAAACCAACTTAAGCAGGCAAATGGGTGATGGAGCAATTTTGTTTTCAAAACATTGGATGGTGGAAAATTGATTCAGAACGCGTGTAAATATATGGATTTCAAAAGTAAATATGCCATTATAAATATATGTATGAATTTCAAAAATAAATTCAATTTAAATTTTAGAGGCCAAAACCGGTTATTGCGTGAATCCTTTTTATATATTAGTATAAACAGTGGAATTCAAAATTTTTTTCATGCATAAAGTCTAAAAAAAGAATTAAGAAAATTATTTTAACTTATTTTAAACAACTGAAAATTAAGAATTAAAAAAATACACTTTCCTACCGAATTTTTTTTTAAAAAAGAATAATTACTTGTAAAAAAAAAAAAAGGAAAACTAAACATGCATTGCACATGAAAATATAAATTTCAATATACGTCAATCATGATCAGAAAAGTTCAACCAAACATCAAGAACACTAGAAACGTTTTCTCATACATTCTCATAATTAAACATCACCATATTTTGTATGTGAGTTTTTTTTGGGTGAATCTTGCGGTTAACTAATTAACGTATGTATATGTGTGGGATAATAATATAATATAGTCGTATTTGCCATCACAAACACCAAGTGGATTGAGAAGGCTAAGAGAAGAGGATTTGGTGCAACTAAGAGGGAATGGAGAGGGTGAACGCATTAAATCAGACAGAATATATGACTATGATGTCTACAATGATCTTGGTGATCCTGATCTCAACACTGACCTCAAGAGACCTGTTCTTGGTGGCACCAAACAGCATCCATATCCAAGACGGTGTCGTACTGGTCGAAAGCATTCTGATTCAGGTGGTTATTATTTTATTTGTTCTTTGTATCAATTCTTTTTCGACTAACAGCTTTTATAATTCAATTCAATTCTATTCATGATTGAAGAATGAACTTGAGCATGTAATTGTTCTTTTATCATGCAATTATCACATTTTTTTGCTGTTATTGCGTAGACCCTTTGTCTGAGAAGAAAAATGCAAGTTTCTATGTCCCTCGCGACGAAGCATTTGCCGAAGCAAAGCAAACGCAATTCACAACCACCACAATATCCTCAGGGCTGAGTGCAATCTTGGAATCCTTGGATGCAATTCTCACTGACACGAAGCTTGGATTCGTGAGCTTTGAGGACATAGACTCGCTCTACAAAGAAGGGTATCATATGCCGCCTCTCAATTCCAGTGGCTCAAATTTGCTCCAGAGAGCCATTCCCAAGTTGCTCAAGGCTGCTAATGATAAGCACAATACTCTCAAATTTGATACCCCAGAAGCAGTTAAAAGTATGTACGTTACGTTAATCGCATATATTTAACTTTTATTAAGTATATATGTTTCGAGTAAAATTTGGTTTAACTTCTTTAAAAATTATTTTTTGGGTTTTGGACCAATCATATAATAAATTGTATGGTTTTAGTATTTATTGTCAATTTTGTTAATCATTGATACGGCTGACGGAGTGTCATGTCCGTAAAATAAACCCACCCGGCCCGTACCTGACTCATAATCCATTATTCAACTTGAATTTGTCTCCAAATCATGATCCACCCACCACCCAAAAGTGGGTCAAATAGAGGGTTATGGGTCGGAGTTCGGAATATATTATGAGTCAGGTGAATTGTTAGTAACAAAGTTTTAATAATAATAAGGACTAAAATTAGAGAGTCCGACTAACGCCAATGACTAAAATCATAGAATTTATTATATGTTTGGACCGAAATCAAAAAAATAAAATTTTAGAGATCTAGAACAAATTAATTACCATAATTTAAAACATACCACACATTAATGTAAAAAATTTTAGATGACTCTGATTGAGATGGTTGAGTCTTCAAATTGCAGGGGATAGATTCTTCTGGCTTTCAGATGAGGAGTTTGCAAGGGAGACTTTGGCAGGTGTCAATCCATATAGCATCCAATTGATCAAGGTATGAATTGCTACTAATACTTTGTCTATCCCCTTCATAGCACCATATATATACATTCAACAATGATTCAATGTCTCTTTTATGGCTATATTCATTATGTAGGAATGGCCTCTAAGAAGTAAATTGGATCCCCAAGTCTATGGTCCACAACAATCAGCCATTACAACAGAAATCATCGAATCACAAATAAATGGCGCAGTTGAAAAGGTACACCAACTGCTTCTATTTCAAATTAACAATTTAAGATTTTAAAATATTTGTCTATTTCACGTCTTAAAGTAATCTTTTTTTTTTTTCCTTCCAATAACGACCTTTGTAGCAAAGAGAATATTGTACTGTTAATTGACACAATTGAAATGTAGATGAATACTTCCTCCTTTTAAGTTAATTGTCAAATTTTTGACAATTTAGAATTTTAAAATATCTGTACAATTTTTATCTCAAAGTAGTATTATTTAATATCACAAGTAGAGTAATTTTGTCTATTAAATAATTTTTGTACTCTTACAAAGGATATTTGTTTTTTTCCCTAATTTATGTGCTTATCTAAAATTGTTTAGTTAAACTAAGATGGAGAGGGAATCAATCAATTACAACTAAGTTCTGAATTTACGGTTACATGCAATTTTAGCAAAGAGAATGTTGTACTATTAAATACATTGATAGGGGTAATTTCGTTTATTCAAAGAATTTCTTACTACTACCAAAAATATTTATTTTTTCTTCAATTCCTCTGCTTATCTAAAAGTTGACAGTTAATTTGAAACACAAGGAGCATCAATCAATTCCAGCTAAATTCAGAATGTATTTTTGTGCTTAATTTTTTTTAATATTTTTTTATTTTTAACTTGAACACAATTGCAGGCCATTGAAGAGAAGAAGTTGTTCATGTTAGACTACCATGACTTGCTCTTACCATATGTTAGCAAAGTAAGAGAGATTGAAGGAACAACACTATATGGATCCAGGACAATATTCTTCCTCACCAAACAAGGTACATTGAAGCCACTTGCTATTGAGCTCACTAGGCCACCTATGAATGGAAAGCCACAATGGAAGCAAGTCTTCACTCCTTCTAGTTACTCAACTGATCTATGGCTTTGGAGGCTTGCCAAAGCTCATGTTCTTGCCCATGATTCCGGTTATCATGAACTTGTAAGCCATTGGTCAGTAATTTCTATCATCTCATGATCTTCTTTCATACACTCGGTTATATGATGAACTTGCCCACAGTGATGTTTACTTACACAACCAGAATAGTTTGTCAGAAAAATCACTCCGTTAAACATTGACAAATTCTTAGTCAAATGGCAGAAATCATGGGTGAAACACAAATATGATAACGGCTCCTTGGTTACATTTCAATCTTTCCCATCATGTCATCTCATTCCATCTCTATAATAAGTGATTTCTTTTCAATAACTTCCATTCTCGATAAATTCCATTTCAATAAGTACGTAGTTATGTTCTAAGTTGGACTTGGTGCATTTTAAAATGTCTTTTGCAGGCTAAGGACGCACTGTTGTGTGGAACCCTATGTAATTGCAACACATAGGCAACTTAGTGCAATGCATCCAATATACAGATTATTGCTTCCTCACCTGAGATACACTATGGAGATCAATTCCCTTGCCCGTGAAGTGCTTATCAGTGCATCTGGGGTCATTGAAGTCGCATTCTCTACTAACAAGTATTCAATGGAACTTAGCTCTGCTGCATATGACCAGCTTTGGAGATTTGATTTACAATCACTTCCAAATGATCTTATTGACAGGTCAGAAATGGTGTTTTTTTTTTGGGTACATAGTGCATGCACATAAGGGTTTGTTTAGAGGAAACCATTAAATTAGTCATCACAGTTGGTAACTGACTTTGTATTCATCTCTGAAGTTTTGAAACCCCTTCAAAATCTTTGAACTTGGTAAAAGTCGATCAAATTTGTCACTCCAAAATTTAGACAACTTCAGGAATGCCATGAAAATTTTCTAACATTAGGGATGCAAATGGCTTACTCATCCATTTATGTTGAACTCATTGACTTGGATTATGATCATCGCACCTTTTCAGCATGAGATTAAAAATAATAACAACTTCTGAATGCAAAATTTTAAGATCTAATCGCAAAAGGTACAATGACGATGATGTGACCATTGTCAAAGGGTTGAGAATAGAAGGAACTTATATAAGTACCAAAAATGGCATGTGGTGATCATAATTTAAGTAAGTGCTAATTATGTAAGCATTGAACGCGATGTTATAGCTAGGAATGAATATATACTAAGGGAAGACAGTGTCAATTTGACACTTACATAATTGAATTTCACACTTATTTAAACTATGATGACCACACGTGGATTTAGACGTCTAAGTCTCTATGCACAAATAATGAAACTCTTGACCTGATGCTTCTACTTTTGTCAAAACCAAAATTAATCACACACTTGGTGGTCACTAATTGTTGTTATTTTCAGAGGAATGGCAGCGGAAGACCCTAATGCACCACATGGCCTAAAGCTAACAATTGAAGATTACCCTTTTGCCAATGACGGCCTCCTCATATGGGAAGCACTCAAAAGCTGGATCACAGATTATGTCAACCATTACTACCCAACTCCAAGCCTCATAGCATCTGACCAAGAGCTCCAATCATGGTGGAAAGAAATCAGAACAGTTGGTCATGGAGACAAATCCAATGAACCATGGTGGCCAAGTCTTAAAGAACCAAAAGACCTCATTAACATAATCGCTACAATAGCATGGGTAGCTTCAGCACACCATGCATCAGTAAACTTTGCTCAATACACTTATGGAGGGTATTTTTCTATCATGCACAAATCCTTCAATATTAGTGACGTACCCGTATTTTAGTCGTATCCCATATCAACACTTTAATAATTATACTTCTGCAGTCATATTTTTTATTATATATTTTAAAAAAAATTTCTTTTTAGTGGATATATATATCATCTCTGATGATAGTTGCGTATTGCATGGTACCATACTAAATACTTGTACCTTTATTATGTATGCAACATAGGTATTTCCCTAATAGGCCAACAATTGCAAGGAACAAGATGCCAACAGAGGACCCTTCAAAGGAAGAGTGGGACAAGTTTCTAGAACAACCCGATCAGGCATTTTTGGAATGCTTGCCGTCGCAGATTCAGGCGGCGCTGGTGATGGTGATTTTGAACTTGCTGTCGGATCATTCGCCGGACGAGGAGTACATCGGCCAGTACATGGAGCCGGCGTGGGGCGGCGATCCGGCGATAAAGGAGGCATTCGGAAGGTTTTACAACAGGCTGAAGGAGATTGAAGGGGTGATAGATTCAAGGAATGGGAACAGTGATTTGAGGAATAGGTATGGTGCTGGTGTTGTGCCTTATGAGCTCATGAAGCCATTTTCAGGGCCTGGTGTCACTGGAAAGGGAGTTCCATACAGCGTATCCATTTGAAGTTTGGTAAACGAATTAGAATAATTTCATGTTCATCAATTATTTTCTTTCTTTGACAGTGTTGTGTGTCAATTAATTTAAGGGACCCTAATTATTTTAGTAACATTGTGTGTGCGCGCAATGATTGTTGTATGGTGGTGTAGTAAATTCCCATATTGATTTGTTCTCTGTTAAGCAAATAATATAATTTAATTTCTTTGAAACAAATGTTCCTTCTAACATGTTGGTTAGTTGGCAGGTGATGTTATGGGGTTTTTTTTTAACAATAATATGGGTACAAGAAACACTGAATCCAGAAACATGGGTCAAAAAGCAAAATTATGGATGTATGGATCGAATTTATGAAATCGTCATAGTGTAAGGCGATTTCAGAAATTCAAAAAATTTAAAGAAAAAACCTCACTTGAAATCGCCATCACTGCCGGCGATTTCAGTAACTGCTGGGACTGACATGATAGGTGCAGAACAGGAGGAAAGAGGAAAGTAAAAAAGAAGAAGCAGAAGCAGGAGCAATTCCCTTAAACCGCGTGTAGTGCAGGTAAATTTTGGAGAAAAAGGGAAAAGCTTACCTGCTGTGTTGACATGACGTGAGAAATTTTTTTTCGGGATCTGAAATCGCCAGACAATGTGGCGATTTTAGCCCCTTTAAATAAAAAAAAAATTTGGGAAAAAATTTTTTGGGTCTGAAATCGCCAGATAGTGTAGCGATTTCAGCCCCCAAACTCATACAAATGTAAATTTTTTATATCGAACGTATTTTGGATAATTTATTATTTTGGGGGAATAAATATGTAAAAAATCCGATGTTATGGCTTAATCAACAATCGGAAATATTTGGTTTACCACTTTAGGCGATCCTAGCTGAATGAGCATGGTGTTCATGGGCCAAATTGGGCCGGGTTAGCCTTTACTGGAACCCGGCCATATATTTAAACTGAGTCAATTTTGAGAACCCGGACCTAAATTCGATAGACTCGATCATCTTTGGACTGAGTTAAAATTCGGGTTTGGACTGGGCAAAAAAGGGCCAAAGCTATCTCAAACTTTAAAATAAAAAATAACATCCATTTAAAAATAAAGTTGAAAAAATTGCAAACTAAACATTATATTTCCTAACTAAACACTCATTAATTTCAAACACTACAACAAAATGACATAAAATTTATAATCTTAGCATTCCCATTCAAACTTCCATAGTTTTAGTGGAACATAAACACAAAAAAAATAATAAGTGCACTGTAATAAATTGCTACACACCGAAGTAGACATAGTGCACTATAATATGGGATGAGAAGGAAAGAAAATAAGAAATGCATAATATAATAGTGTATGCGAGCCGAGTCGGGTAACCCGAGACTAAACCCGAACCCGATATGAATTAAAATCGGATTTTTTGTTGAGTTATTTAAAATAGGGTCTAATTTGGCCTGAATGCTTCGGATCGGTCTGGGTTAGCGGACCGAACTGGGTTATGAACACCCCTAGTCTCTGGTAGGAGGATAAATGTAGTTTTAAAAAGAAAAAGGAAAGGGTTGCTTTTTGTCTAACAACAATTTAGATAAAAGCTCTTTTAAAGTTTAATAACAATAACTTTTACGTTTTTAATATCTAAAAATGCTTTAAATGTTATTCAAAAGCAAATTGAAGTTAAAGCGATATAAAAACAATAAAAAACTCATTTTTGGTCTTGATAACATTTGTACCGCAAATGAACTATAAGGTGGACATTCATTTATATTTTTTGAGAGTTTATGAATTGGGTCAATTTTTTAAAGAGTTTATTTAAACCCAATGAATTGGGTGTTGGGCCATGTAGGAAGGGTATTAGTACCCTCCCAATTCACAAGTACCCCAAGAATCACCACGAATTGGACCATAATGGAGGTGATGTGACGCATGGCGATTTATTTATGTTAGTTTATTCTCTAAGAAATTATATTTGTTTTTCCTTTTGTAATTACTTATTATGATTTGTAAAATTTATGAGTATGTTTCAATTATTGTGTTGTGAACCTTATGAGATTTAGAACTTATATTATTATTAACTATGAAGGTACTATTTACTACTATGCTAACTATAAAAATGATGCTTTTATATATATTACATGCGTTGAGTGTTACATCTTTTGCTAGATATGAATTGCAGTTAGAAATGTTAAGAGTTTAATATTCAAATCAATATGCTATTCAGGAGATTGACATTTGTTTTTAAACTTGTGAATTGTAGACATATTGCATTATGAAATTGTGTAATTTAGGCCTAAAAATTGCTTAAAAATATTTGCATATCAATATAAATAAGCTTATATGTTATTTTATTTTTTTTACAATGAGTAACATATGAGCTTTTACATTTTGCTTTTATGCTTTGCTTAGTTTTATAATTGAGGATATTAAAAAAAAACTTTCGGGTCTATTCACCAGTAGGCTATGCGCTTGTGGGACCTAGATAGTTGCCACAAAACTTTAAGTTCCTTGAAGGATTTCTTCAACCTCTCCATGGCCGAAGTATAGAAGCAAGCTGAAAGGTAAAAAAGAAAAAAAATGAAGAAAATGGGAAAAATTAACCACTACAAAAGGAAAACCCGCAACCCACTCACTTCATAGCCCCAAAGTTCAAAAAAGTGCAACGAGGGAAAAAGGAAGAAGGAAAGAGAGTGAAAACATGAGCCCGCCTTTTTCCTCAAACACCCAACATGGCAAAAAGAGAAGCATATTAGGAGGCAAAGAGAAGCACCATACCTGGTGTATTGAAGAGGAAGAAACACTAGAGAGCCCAAAAGCGAAGGGCCAAACGAAAACATAGAAGAGTGAGAGAACAGAATCTCAAGGAACAAGAGAGAAAAATGCCAACCTAAGCCGCTCGAAGAGGTAAATGAACCTCACTATCTAGTTTTTGTCTATTTATTATAAGAAGAAGGGCGGGAAGAGGATGTGCATTCACGCCTTTTAAAAAATAGAGAAGGGAGAAAAAAAAGAATTTTCCAATCATGGTGCTTCGGGAGACGTAACATAGGGAAACGAAACGACACCATTCAAAGACACATGCATATCATAAGAGGATCAAATAGTCCCCTCTAACCAGAAGCCAGGTGACGTGACGGAATTCGATGGGACGCGACCCTTAGAAAGCTCCATCATCTTCGAAGTTTGTGAAGCACCGATTGGAAGAATAACGAAGGGAATCATTAGAGAAACTTTTCCTCCTGGGCTCACTATGAAAGGACGACCCCTCAACACGAAAGGATATGTTACCAAGATATGACCTTGCACCACGCACAACATAGGCACATGATCCGAGTTGGGTGCCCTGTTACAAACTAGACCTCAAGAAACCAGATTGGGCCTCAAAAGGCCTCTTACCCGAAGCCCAACCTATTTCCACCCATGCTGACAACTCGAATCCAGGGAGAAATCATCGAGAGCCGATCGCTTAATCTAAGGGATTAGTAAAGACACTCTACGGATATAAAAGACCCTATGACCAAGGTACGTAATCAAGACCTCTCAGAATTTAACCCTATTTTCTTACAAACCTTGACTTGGGCTTTGAAGTGCTTGCAGATATTGATGCCACCACCCAGCAACCCGTCCAAGGAGATCCAGAGTCCAACCCTACTCAGAGGATCTCACCTTCGATACAAGATTAATTACTTTTAATATTAAAAATGAATAAAAATATCTATAATTTTTTTATTTTAACAATGAATGATGCTCTTCTAAATATAAATAGTTGAAGAAACAAAAAAAGTAATAAAAGATAAATACAAATTAAAATCGATGATTCATAATATTCTTAAGCCATCCATTAAATTCTGGATGATTCATAAAAAGATAAATACGTGTTTTAGGACTATAAAAATATTTCTTTTTCAGTTTTTTCGCATTGCAACGGTAAGAGGAGGACACTGCTAATAGAAAAGCGATTATTAAAAGACCAAAAGGCTTACATTTCATTTTAAATATTTTTAACTCGAAGACTTTTGAGCCTTTGTGATTATTCATTTACTATACTCTACTAGTGAGTAGTGATTATTTCTAAGAAGATTCGTGAAGCCCAACTTTGAAATACTAATTGTTATAGGACGACCCTGAAGTAAACAAGTTATTTATAAGCAATCATTGGAGTATGATATTTCATATAACAAGTGGGGTGTTTTTTTTTTTTCCCTTTCTTTTCTCTTGCTCTTTTCCTCGGTTCTTCCACTAAAGCTTGAGAGGGGTAACTTGCAGGATCTAATAGGACTTTGGAAAACTTCTGATTCATTTCGTACCTCTTTTTTAATTAAGTAGTTGGATCAAAATTGGATATTGACGCGCAGGTTCAAATTAATTTACCTACTGAAAATTTATCGATGATCCATAGCCAAAGTTAAAGAGAAAGCAATGTAAATAAAATGTTGTCACGATTAACGAAAAAAATAAAATGTTTTAGAAATGGGGCTTCTCATATGTCCTAGGACGTAAATACCTTTTTTTACAATTTTTTTTTATCTTTGATAATTTTTAGAACTAAATTTATCAAATTTATTATGTCAAGGTCTAATATGACATATTAATAGATTATTTGATTTAATGTGATAAATTATACTCACAAAAGTGTGTGATCCACCATAAAAAAAGAGTGACAAAAATAAAATACGATGAATCTTACATTTTTGTGAGTGTAATAGTTGTTGTCTACAAATTTGAGAGGTACAAAAATCATTTCTCCACCTTTAACCCTAACCATGAAACAATTTTACCTCTGAATACTGCTACTTCTGCACTATTTTGAGAAACACCATGTAACTAGTTTTTTGGGTGTTAAATTGATACCGGAGATTCATATAGTAGAGATTTCATCTACAAGATCGGAGAATTAGGTGAAAGTGGTGCCAAGTAATAAGTGATAATGATTTCACCCAATTTTTGAGTTATTTACCTGAATTCTCACTTTGTTATACACGAAATCTCGGGTCTCAATTCAACACCCAATCCAAATAATATTTTTCCTTCAAGGATTTACCTAATTAGCCAAATCAGCATGAAATAGCACCTGCTAAGTAATCTCTTTGGCGTGTTAAATATGACAACGGAACATTAAAAAACAGAATACACCACATATATGTTGTAGTTTATTAAAAAAAGTAGAGTCCAAACTTGCATAGATTATTGAAGTCAAGTCATCAATAAATATAATTTCCATGTTGCTTCATTCACAAGTTGGCGCATATTTAAATCCTCATAGGTTTCGAATCTGTCTTCACAAATTCATTGTACATCTGTGGTTTTCTCTTCACAGAAAAATCAATAGAAAGATCCATTTTGTGTTCATAATATATTAATCCTTGATCAAACCAAAGCCATTAAGGCCATAAGGTTCTTGTTGACCCCTCTAAGGTACATGGAGAACAATGGCAACATGAAAGAGGTACCTGAAAACCAGCCTTACAGAACTTGGTTTCACTTTCAGCCCCGAAAAAATTGGATGAATGGTATTTTTTATTCACATCGCACTCTTTGGTCTATTTACTCTTGTTAGCACATATTTTTGTCAATTCAATGCTTATGTCTAATTCTTTTTTAATTTCTGTCATGTGACATGTTTCTGTTGATGAAAATTGCAAATGATTGGCTTGATCATTATGCAGATCCAAATGGTAAGCCCACGAACTTCTTTGACTTTCACGTATTCATTTACCTTTTTTTGTCTTCATCATCCTAGGCCCAGATAATAAAAAATTGTCATCTTCTTCTATTTTCCACATGAAAATTTGCTCATATTTTTTGTGGAAATAAACTTTCATTGGTTTTACCCCCCCTAAAAAGTATTGGAGTCAATAAACCAGTTCCCCTCCATTTGTCAACACTTAATTCGATGTAAAGACATCGGAGACTTAAATATGTTTTGGGCCCCGAGAAATGTTTGAAATTTGGTAACCTACTATTTAACCCAATTTTGGGTGGAAGGTAGATCATGATTTAGGAGCATGGATTTTGTGACTTTATTTTGCTTAGATGACACTTTGTTAGCCACATTAATAGTTTACCGAGTCTCACTAACACTAAGATCTAAAATCATATAATTTCTAATATGCTTGAATCAAAATAGAAAAGAAGTGTTTTTAAAACGTAAACCAAATTACAAAAATTTGCCGGACCTTAATATTTAAGCCACATCCAAAATATGATTTGATGTAATGTTAATGTGTTTGCAGGACCAATGTACTACAAAGGAGTTTACCATTTTTTCTACCAATACAATCCTGAAGGGCCAACCTTTGGTGAGGACACAATGGTCTGGGCTCACTCTGTATCCTATGATCTCATCAATTGGATTCATCTCAATCATCATGCCCTTGAGCCAAGTGATCCCTATGACATTCATGGCTGCTTCTCTGGCTCCGCCACAATCCTTCCCGACGAAAAACCCTTTATTTTGTACACAGGTTTTGATCACAACCACCATCAAGTTCAAAACTTGGCTACGCCAAAGGACGAATCGGACCCGTTCCTAAGGGAATGGGTCAAACACCCTCAGAACCCTATAATGACTTCACCTAGCGAAATTGAACCAGACCAATTTAGAGACCCTACGACAGCATGGAAGGGTGGTGATGGTAAATGGAGAACAATAATTGGTGCTAGAAATGGTAAAGAAGGGAAAGCAATTCTCTACGCTAGTGATGACTTTGTTAATTGGAGATTAAGTCACACTCCTTTTTATGTGATTGACAATATTGGAATGTGTGAGTGCCCTGATTTTTTTCCTGTGTCCATAAATGGCACAAATGGGGTTGATTTGAATGATGCATTATTAGTCCAAGATTCTAGTGTTAGGTATGTGTTGAAGATAAGCTATCAGGATAAACAACAAGAGTACTATTTGCTAGGTGAATATTTGTGTGATGAGGATGAGTTTGTTACTAAGAACAAAATTACAGGAACATTTTTGGACTTGAAATTGGACCATGGAAATTTTTATGCTTCCAAGTCATTTTTTGATGAGGCTAAGAGCAGGAGGATATTGTGGGGGTGGGTGAAAGAGTATGACACACAAGATGATGATATTGAGAAAGGATGGGCTGGATTACAGGTATTTAAGGGTGTATTTTGTTTCAATTTTCATTATTTGTTTTTATGGTTAAATGACCATTTTGGTCTCCTCCCTTTGTTAATTTGGATCCTTACTTTTTTTTTTTTATCAATTTGATCCTACCTTTATCTGATCTACCAATTTGGTCTATTAACTTGTTTTTGTATCGATTTGGTCCTATACATTTTAAATTGCTATCAATTTGGTTCACCAGCGTCAAGTTGGCGTCATGTTTGTCAGGAAAGGACTAATTTGATACTAATTTGAAACATAAGGGATCAAATTGATGCACAAAAAAAGTCAAGGGACAAGTTGATAGCAACTTGAAATGTAAATGATTAAATACATACAAAAAAAGTCTGGGGAGCAAATTAATAGATCAAGTGAAAGGTAAGGAACCAAAAATGTAATTTTTCCTGTTTTTATTTTCGGATTTCAATTTGTTTCTTTATTTTTAGGATTTTGCAAGACAAATAGCAATAACAAGAAAATTTCATTTCCAGTTTTCACCATTTTGTCAACAAAATTCTTAAAACAAGAAGCAAATTAAAAATGAGAAAATGAAAACTGAAACCAATTAGGCTCTAATATTATCATTCCTTGTTTGTGCATTTTTCCATTAGTTATTTCAGCTTCATCAGTGTTAACAGTTGTTCAAGAGCTATATTCTTATAATTATTTTGGTCTGAATTTTTTAAGATATGGTAGAGAGGTCAAGTTGATGAATGAATCAATGATCAATTTATGTTGTTTGACTGTGTAGGCGATTCCAAGGAAAGTTTGGCTTGACAAAAGTGGGAAGTGGCTGATGCAATGGCCAATTGAAGAGGTAGAAAGGTTACGTGACATGCAAGTTAGTGTTTTTGGAAAGGAACTGGTTGGTGGAACAAAGTTTGAAGTCTCAGGTATCACTGCATCACAGGTAAGAAAACTTGGTGCTGTGTAATCTGTGCTCTAATTTTCATTGATGAGTTTTTAGGGCATAAACATCATCAATAGTTATTACTTTTACGGTTGCATGATTTGGACACAGTGATTTAGAAACCAAAATTAAAATGTAGTGGTTAAAGTTTAAATAAGTATAAGTTTTAGTTATGTTTTTGTTCCTTGCACTAGTCTCTGAAGTTGAGACTTCACTACTAGTGAAACTAACTAGCCTTGCTCGGAGGTATTATGACTGTCCCTTCTGACACAAGTTTTTTTTTTTCTCGAGTCTCGAACCCAAGACGCTTTAGGAAGGGAATGGACTTGCCTACCACTCAACTAATCTTGTGTTGGTGAATTTTAGTTATGTAAGTGTTGAGTCGAAATACAAAAATGCATTGCGTACACTGAAATTTTATCCACCAGTTGTATACCACATTTAATGCTTATTTTCTCTCTTCTCTTCGTCACTTTCACTCACGCCCTTTTTACTTTTTCTTTTTCTTCTCTATTTTTTTCTCTTTTCTCCGCCACTCTTCATTTATTTTTTCTTGTTCCTTTTTTATTCTTCACAAGATGTTATGGATTACAAAGTTTTCATTTTCATTTTCATCATTTTTTGTTTTTGGATGTTAAAAAATTTGTGTATTTTTGAAGAAAATTTTGTGTATTATTATTCAAAAGTTTGTGCATGTAAGCACAAAAAGTTCGCTCGATGTTATGCATCCCAGAATTTTCGTTTTCCTTTCGGTCATAACTAAACTAAAATCTAAACTTATTTATACAACAATCATATTTATCCACCAATCCTTGCACGGGAATTTAGACGTGTCTTTTAAGCGTTGATTTTCCTTATTTTTAAGAAGGCTGTTTCAGTGTCTTTTAAGGAAATTCATTGATGTGTTGAATGTTTTATTATAATATTTCTTGTATTTTTCTTCTATTTTTATCCCCTTAAGAAGTAGCCTAAGGACACACATTAACAAATTCCATATTCTTAATTTTTACTTTCAAGGCTGATGTGGAAGTGTTATTTGAGCTACCTGAATTGGAAAGTGCTGAGTGGTTAGACTCCAGTGAAGTTGATCCTCAACTACTCTGCAGTGAAGGAAATGCATCAAGGAGTGGCAAAATAGGGCCATTTGGTTTGTTAGCTTTAGCTTCAGAGGATCTCACAGAACAGACATCAATCTTCTTCAGAATATATAGAACTCCCAATGGATATTCGTGCTTGATGTGCAGTGACCAGAGCAGGTTGCTTCTAAGACATTCTCCCAACTAAAGTTTTAGTCACCATGTTTCATTTATTTTGTTGGTAAAATGGCACTTTTAGTACATTACATTTATTTAATTTATCAATTTGGTTAATTACTCCATTTTTTCTTTATATTAATCTGTTCCATTACGTTTTAATATTGCTATAAATTTAGTCATTCATAAATTTTTTTTTTTACAAACTTTGCTTACGTGGCACAAACAACATTGAGGTGATATTGATTTGGATTGTGCAATGTCAGCAGAGTTGGGAAGTCTTTTTTAATTTTTTTTTACGGATGAATCATGTTGATGGCAAATTTGAAACGTAATAAACCAAATTAATACAAAAAAAATAATGAATCAAATTGATAAATCAAACAAATGGAATAGACTAAAAGTTTATTTTGCCTATTTATTTTTTCTTCTTAAGATTGAATTTTATATAGTAATATGTGTTTGAGATACAAGAGTTATCTTCTACGATTTGCAGGTCATCATTGCGGCCAAAAATTGATAAACCCACTTATGCAACTATCTTTGACATTGATCCCAATCTCAAGACAATTTCACTTAGAAGCTTGGTATGATACTATGATTATTTTGCAATATAACAAGTGTTCTCTTTTATCATGAGCTTGTAACGTGCTGATGGCAGTTTAAATAAGTGTGATTTTGTCGTAGTGGAAGTGTTGAACCTAAATTCGTCGAATATTTAACACTTACATAATTGAAATCAATACTTATTTAAACTGTGATGATCATATATTAATTGGGGTTGTCTAAATCTTCATGTACACATAATGGAACTGCTGATATATCATATGTTCTTTTAATAATGCAGATTGACAGGTCCATAATTGAGAGTTTTGGGGAGAAAGGGAGAGTTTGCATCACAAGCAGGGTTTATCCCTCATTGGCTATAGACAAAGATGCCCATCTTTTTGTATTTAACAATGGAAGCCAAGGTGTGCTCATTTCAAAATTGAATGCTTGGAGCATGAATCAAGCTGAGTTTGGTCAACAGTAAAATATATATTTTGTATGCAGGATAGCTAGTAAGGTTTAAGAGAATCATACAAAAAAATAAATATACTTTACTTTCTGTTTTTCCCTTTGTCTCTTTTCAATTTGACTAATAATATATTTTCTCAATCCGTTTTCCTAATGATTCTCCTAACTCTTAAATGAAGTAAAAAATTAATTACTTTTTAAAATTTTAAAATGTTAGTTACAACTATTTTTTACTTCATTTAATAGCTAGATGAGTTAGGAGGATATACCATTACTCGTTTCATTAATCTTAAGGAGATCAATGTGTTAAGGGTTCCGATTTCACTAAATGTAAGATGTGATCTAATTAATTCTTATACAAGGTTTTTTATTTTAATTGATGGAGAGGGATAATACTATAACCTATACCATCAAACACAGCAAGGTTGTTGATGACGAACTACTACCCTAAAGATTTATATGGGTATTCAATAGGGTTGTCAAATGGGTCAGTCTGACCCATTTAGGCTCTATTTGTTCAACTCGTAGGTTAAATGGGATGAACCTTAACAGATTTTTATTATCTGCGGGACGAATTTTATACGTTTGATCCGTCCGTTAAATGTGGGTTAGTCCAAGAGTTATGCCTATTTTAACACTAAATAAGTCAATTTGGTCTGTTGGCTAAACGAGCCAATTTGGTCCGCAGACTAAACGGGTCGGGCCTAAACAGGCCGGGTCTAAATAGACTTTTATTATTTGCAGATTAGATTTTATACATTTAACCCATCTATTTAATCAGATAAACGAGTCAAGTTCATTTTGAAAGCCCTAGTTGTCAGACTAATTACTACTGACCTGAGACACAAAGCTTTCATAGTACTTTGTACTTCCCTTTTTTAGAATCTAGGAAGTTTGTCAAGCATCTAAGGTTGCTAGCACAAGTCTCTCTTAGGTGATACTAGGGTCGTCGCTCATCATGGTGTAGCCCCCCAAATATGAAGAATTGAATATAAAGGCAATTCTCCAACGGTCCGAAACGAGCTTCAATAAATGCAAGTAGAAAGCTAAAAAGAAAACTTAAAATAGTAATGAAGGACAAATTAAGAAACCAGGAAAGAAAATAGTACTCCAATGAAACAGTACTATGAAGCAAGGTTCACCAATTGAGTACGCACGCCAAGGCGTGCAATCAGTAAAATGTATCAATGATGAGAGGAGGATGAATTTGCCAAAATTGGGGGGAGAGAGGAGTCACGGAGAACCCTCATAATTCTGTAGACCCCGCCTCACAACTATAGGCTTGTGCTCACGCAAATCCTATGAGCCATGAGCTAGAAAATTTGGCTCTTTTGTCAAGTAGTTGTGACCAATTAAGTTCAGCTCTTTTTCTTTATTAAAGTTCACTGATGCTTCACGGCAAATCTTCAATCAATGGCCATTGACTGCAATTTGAGTTGAGAGTTACACAACAAAACAAGTTGACCTTGTTGAATGGTTTTTCTTAAGATATTCTTGTCATGTATAAACTTGGTCGGTCCTTTCCTTAATGTATAGGTTGGAGTTTTCATAGGAATCTAATCTCAATTCTTCTAGTTCTTGTAACTAGAGTTTCCTTTCCATTCCTGCTTCTCTTAAGTCCATGTTGCATTGACTACCCACCATGCACCATGCTCAATATGATCAACCGGCAGATGACCCACTTGCTTTCCCTAAAACTAATTGAAATGGGCTCATGCCAATTGGAGTCTTGAAAGATGTTCGATATGCATGCCTATAGAGCATCATCTAAGTGTAAGCTCCAATCCTTTCTGTTTGGGTTCACCATGCTCCTTTTCTAGGACGTGCTTAACTTCCCTGTTAGATATTTCTACTTGTTTATTGGCTTGAGGGTGGTAGCTAGGCAGTTGAAACCTACCTTATGAACTATATATCCCATACTTATGCAGTAAGACATCCACACTTGTATTACAGAAATGTGACCCTTGGTCACTGATGATGGCTTTCGGCATGCCAAACCCGCACAAAATGTTACAACACATAAAGGAAACTACCACAGGGGAATTATTGGTCTAATTCGTGGCAATCACTTCTACCCATTTTGAGAGCTCAGAGTATGTAAACATCACCAAAAGAAATTGGAAAAAGGTCCCATCAAATCAATGGCCTATATATACATGATCAAAAACTTCACAAAATAAAATTGGTCGTTGAGGAATTTCATTCCTCCAAGAGATATTACCAGTATTTTGGCATTGTTCACACATTTGGACGAAAGAACATCATGCTAGTTTCAACCAAATGAAACAGTATCTAACTAATCCTCCCATCATGGTGACTCCATGGCATGGGAAGCCATTGAGGTTATAAATATCTACTTTAGAGTCGACAATTGGAAGCATGCTTGCTTTCCCAAGAAGATGAAGAAGGAAGAGAGCGAGTGGTGTATTATTTGAGTCGATCTTTAGCAGATGTAGAAACTAGATATAGCTCGATAGAGAAGTTGAGTTTATCCTTGTACTTTTCTTATCTCAAGTTAAAATATTATCTAGTTGGTAATGATGCTTATGTAATTTCCCAAACTGATGTAATAAAATATTGCTTTATGTTCCTATTGTTCATTGTCATGTTGGCAAATGGATATTGGCTTTAATAGAGTTCAATTTGCATTACATCCTTGCCAAGGAAATAAAAGGGCAAGTGTTAGTAGATTTTTGGTCGATTATCCTTGTCTAAAGGTCGAGCTGGTGGTTAATTTGGTCGGCCTCAAACCTTGGCATTTATATTTTGATGGTTCGTGACATCAGAAAGAAGTAGGAATTGGGATACTCATGGTCTCCCCTATAGGGAAACTAAGTTTATGTCTGAGATTGAGCTAGATTGCTCTAATAATGAAGCTGAGTATGAAGCTCTTATAATGGGTCTCAAATTGTTATGTCAAAGAGGAGCTAGAAATGTACAAGTAATGGATGACTCTCAACTAGTTATAAAGAAAATGGCAAGAGAGTACAAATGTTTTAAGTGAAAATTTAACAAATTATTTTAATGCGTCAACAGAGTTAATGCACAAATTCGACCAGTTAGTAGTAGAACATGTGCTGAGGGAGTTAAATTGAGAAACTAACGAGTTAGCTCAATTGGCTTTAGACTACAAAGTTAATAAAGCAACCTTAGAGAAATTAGTTAAGGCTGAATCTGAGTTTTTACCTTTTGAACTAAGAGAGGTCATTTATGTTGATGTAGTAGATGACCAAGATTGACAGAAGCCAATCATAAAGTGCATCCAGAACCCTACAAGTGATACAAATAAGAAAATAAAGCACAAAGCAATAAATTATGTCATTTTAGATGATGCTTTATTTAAAAAGTCTATCGACGGTAACTTTCTTGCATGCTTAAGTTAAAGAGGCTTATACTTCCCTATTTGAAGTACATGAAGGTATTTGTGATGTGCACCAATTGAGAGAAAAGGTGAAATGGGTTTTGAATAGAAAGAGTATGTTGGCCACACTCTGAGGAGGGGAGGCTGGAATTGGTATGTCACCTCTATGGGTGCGAGACGGCCTGGCTTGACCTGGTCTGTTTTAGTAAAAAGGTCAGACTCAAGCCATTTTCAAAGCCTGTTTCAGTAAACAGGCTAGGCCCAGGCTATTACGAAAGCCTGTTAGGCTTGTCAGGCCGGCCTGTTTACTCTCAAATGGTCATTTGTGCTTACTAAAAAAATGTCAATTAGATTAACATAACTTTTCGCAACATTTCATGCAATTATATTTATTAATATAATTTTATTATTTAATTTTTTTTAAAGAAACCATAATCTAAAGAGTCCTTAAGACTCTCCCACACTCACACAGTCACACTCTAAGCATTTTTCTATTTATTTTTTGTTAGTCAAATGTCATATATTCTATTTATGATCTTACTATCACATACTAAGTGTAAGAGAATGGGTGATATACATAACAAAGTTGAACAAACTTTTTTGGGATATGGACTTTGGTTTCTTAATGATAAAATCAATGGATGAAAATTTGATTTTCCGCTCACATAAAGGATATTCATGTTGCTCAGACTTGTCTTTTGATCTGTTTCTTCATGGGCATAGCCCAGCAGCTTGCAACTTTAGAGTTTCAATTCTCTATTGAAAAAGTCTTTTTGATTCATATTGAATTTATACACTCTTACTTGTTATATAATAAATGTTATATATTCAGTTAAACTCTTTCTCTTCTCTCAAGAAATACCTTTATATATATATATTAGTTTTTTTACTTTAGAATATTATTATATTAAGAAATTAAGTTATTAACAAAAATAATACTTTGTTATGATTATTTTTGAAAAATTAAAAATTGCATATTTTATTGTATTTTATTTTAATATTTATTTTTTATTTTTTTATGAAAAAAAAATATACAGGTAGGTCTATCACTGATATATGACATTTTACCAACAAAAAGAAAAATGCTAGCAAAGCCTTCTCACATTATTCAGATGAGATGAGAGTGTGAGTGTAGGAGAGCCCTAGGGACTCTTTAGATTAGGGTTTCTTTAAAAAGAAAAATTAAATAATAAAATTATATTAATAAATATGATTGCATAAAATGTTGCAAAAAGTAATGCTAGTCTAGTGGATAAGACATTGCCTAAATGGTAGATGTCTTGGGTTAGAGTCTTACTAAAAATAAAATAAGTTTATTTTTTTAGTAAACACAAATGAACATTTGTGAGTAAACAAGCCGACCTGACAGGCTCCAGGCCAGACTAAGAAATTTGGCCTATAAAGCCCTACCCAAGATTACGGGGCAATTTATGAGCTTCCTCTTTGGTCTTCATCTCTATTATTGACCCACCAATTGTTGCATTAATTTTGTGTATTCTAATTTGGAATAGTCATTTTTGATGAATAATGTGAGGTGCATATATTGCATATTTATTTTGATGATATTTTTGTAAGATTAGGTTCATAAAGAGATCCACATTTAAGGAAAATTAGTAAAATAAAAATCATAGAAAATCATGAAAGAAATTCTCATAATTTTGTTGATACGAATTTTCATGGAAAGTATACTACGTCGTATAAGTAATAAAATCGAGTATAATACACTCAGATTGTTGATCCCACAAGAACAAATTAGTTGCGCAAATTAATTGATAATTATGAGTATTGAAAGAGAAAGATGTTCTTATTGATTTGGGCAATGAACAATAAACAAAAAAATAAATAATTATAAAGATAATGAGATCAAATTGATTTAGATGATAAAGGGGTTTAGGGTACTTGATTTCGCCTATGCTAATTTTACCAATTCTAATATCAATTATTCAGTTCATGTTTGACTCAGTTAACAATTAGAAATCCTCTTTGAATCACTAACCTCTCTCTATAGTTAATGACTTTCTTTCAACCCAACTGATCACTTAATCTTTTATCATGAACAAGCTAAGTTAAAGCATTAGTGTTCTATGATTTATCTAACACGATTGCACAAACCACACAAATTATCTCTAATTATAGCTAGTTTGGGGTTAATTCTTTACTTGCACTCTTGTACTCCTTTTCTCAAATTGCATACAAGACTAACGTTCATGTGATTGATGATCAGGCAACCAAAGCATTAAGCATAGAAGAATTGACTTAAACAATAAAACAATTACTGAATGACCTCAAATCAAAATTAGAAATTAAACATAAGTTACATCAAGATCCTAACCTAAAAAGGATTAGCTCATCCTTGAATTAGAAAACAACATAATTAAGGTGATAAAGAGAGGGAGAAGAATAATACATCAGAATGGCAAAATAGGGAATGATGATGCTCCTTGATCTCCTTCGTAACTCTCAAATTGTCTCCCCAAACTCCATTCTTAGTGATTTCTAGCTCCAGATGATGATTTTTCTTTGCTCCTCTCGTCCCCTTTTATAACCTCAACCCCAAGTTAGAAAACCTGTTGGTTCTGCATTGAATTTCGCATTAGAGCTCACTAGCTACCAACCTGGTGCTCGAACCCTGGAACTGGCGCTTAAAGGCTAAATTAGAACACGTGTTTTGATTCCGCTTCTAATTTTGCCTCTGAGCTCGAAACATTGTCGTCTTGGTGCTCGAGCTCTAATATTGGCACTCAAGCGCTGATCTACTGGAATTCTAGCGACCGAGTGCCAGATGCAACGCTTGGTCTCCAATCTCTCTGAGTAGACTTTTGAACACTAGAACTTCAGCTATCGAGAGCTCCATACTTCTCCCAGGGATCTCGAGACCTGAAAAACCATGAATGGGCCTACAATGGATGCCTAAAATGCATGTTTTTTGCTAAGTCTAAGAGAAACCAATTTATACAAGAATGCACTAAATATGATGCTAAAATGCCTAGAAAATATGAAAGGACAATCAAAGATATATAACTCTCATGGGAGAGTTATCATTTGTTAATAATGTATTACTATTATTACAATATATTTTCTTCCTTATATGTTTTACTGTTAGCAAGTATGAATTTACATCTACAGGAAATATATTAGATTAATAAATCATTAACTGTAAAACAATGCCGCTTTGACAATTTTAATTTGTGTGCTTGAACTGGTTGTCGATTGATGCCAAGTCCCCATATATAAATACATGTAAACATTTATAATTTTAATTTTCACAAACAACTCCCTCTTTAAAAACACACACACATAGTTTGTGTGGATATTAGCTCTCTAAATATTTCTTTGTTTTTAATAACTTCTATTTTTTTTTTGTCTAATTCAAATGTATATCTTTATCCCACAAGACTTGCTTACAGTTTCCCTTTTGATCTTTCTTGTTGCTTTTTGCAACTTTTTGGTTGGGCGTGGACAAAGTATTTTTGATGTGGTCCAATTTGATGCCAAAGGAGATGGCAACTCAGATGACACTCATGTACATGTGTTTATTGTTTTAGAATTACAATAATTCCTTAGTATTGCCATATTTGATTATGTTTTCTACAATGGTTGGAAAAAGTTTTGGTGACTCTCTTTAATCTTATAGTTTAAAACACAAAATAAAATTTCATGTATTTATGAAAAGAAAAATTAGAGAGAAATTATAATCTTCAAATGTCATTTCCTATAGGCTTTCGTGAATGCGTGGGATGCTCTATGTGGAGCAAGTAATGACACTAATACACTTGTGGCACCAGCTGGGCATACATTTTTACTTCGTGAAAGGTCCCTACCAATTCAAAAAGGTTAATATACAGGTACAAATATTATAGTAATTTGTTCAATTATGCATGGTTTTTTTTTTTTTGGGTTTTTTGGTTTTGTTTTTGAATAATTAATTACATGTACTTTAGATTCTCTTTCACTCTCTTAGACTGATATGGTAAGAGAATGACATAACTTACTTGACAATGATTCAACTTTATATAAGATAGATACATTTATTTAGGAGTAACAATATCAAAAAATTCTTTACCACTGAATAAAAAAAAAACCATATCAAAAGATAAAGTATATAAATGTTCCAGCTATTAACGTTATATAAAACTGAATGAATTTTAAAATAACATTTTGTACACAAATGAATTTCACAAAATATTGTTTCTGACCAGTACATCATTACAACTTAATTGAAGTTTAGCACATTTAAAACTATTATTAAATTTTAAAATTAAATTATTAAAATATACAGTTGTTTACTTGTGAGACATTTTTATTAACTTTGTATTTAAAATATATTGTCAAAAGTTTTACCAACTTCTATTTTAAATATATTTTTATTTAGTTAATTTAGTTAAGTATTGTTATCTTTCCCCCTACTGTGAATGTCACATGTCCTCATGTAATACCACATTTATTACTTAGCACATATGAAAGAATTTACCATAATTCTACTAAGCCCTAAAGTTAGGTGTATCATGGTTTTTCTTAGTTCTCAGCTTGTATTGTGCTAACAATTCAAGAAAAAGACTAATATAGCTTAAACGGACTAACAATGGTCAAATATTCAAGGTAGACCACATGGAGTCCACTTAGTGACCAGAACTCCGCTTTTTCCTTCAATTTTGCTTACTTTGTGCCATTTTGCTCCAAACTTCATTCCTATATAAAAAATTTGGCATAAAAGTCATCATTTAACACATATAACATTCATTCTTAACAGTTAAACAATAAGAAACCAAAATAGGGGAGTTTGCTTAAGATTTCTTATTAATTACTCAATATAAGTGTCTATTTAGCTTCTAAAATTAACAAAATATGACACTTATCACTAGGGTGTTACAAGTAATGAGTTTCGTTCTTGATTCTCCTTAAACGAAAAAGTTAATTCTTCTCGGCCTAAGCTTTAACAAATGAAAATCAAGAATGAACAACAAAGCACATGAAGAGACTCATATTGTGGTGTTGAAGAGCTGCTTGGCCGGGTGACCATTAAATGATGAAGATGGAGAAGAAAAATTATTTCTCTTGGCCGGTTGGGAAGGGAAATGATGAAATGAAGGAAGTCCTTCAGGTTGTGATGACTTGAGAATTTGAGGGATGCTTAATTGAAAAAGAAAGTGAAAGAATTAAAAAGAATCAACAATGATTAATGTGTCTCGCTGCATGGCCGCGAGGCCACATGACCTATGGGGCTTGGGGTGTTGACATGTGTAAGTTTACCTGATGTATAATTAATAATACTTCAAAATTGGGCAGAAAATATTCTAAAACAATATTTAGAATAGCAGAAAAGTGGGATGTAACACCTAACACTATTTTTAATCGATAGAAAGAGCCTAACATTATTTTTAATCGTCAAAAAGAGCCTAACATAATGATGTTATAATGAAGAATTGGATGAGGATGTAATTTTCTTTTTTACATACTTAATGCTTAAAAATTAAAACTGAAAGCTATGTTAATATGAAATCAATTTTTTTTTATTCAAATAGTATGCAAAATATTCTTTGCTATTCATAATAAGTATCAGACCAAATAATGATGTAAATTTTTGCTAATACTTAAACTTCTATACCAATTTTTTTTCTCAATTATCAACGTCAAATAAGACATAAATATATTTATCATTTAAATATATTTTTCTATGTGATAATAATTGATTTATTTTCACATAAATATATTTATCATTTAAATATATTTTTCTATGTGATAATAATTGATTTATTTTCTAATTATCATCCACAAATTAGAGGGAAAAAAGTACACACGCTAAATTTATTGGCAATATTTGACAAAAAAAAAAGGAATAAACCATTTTTATTTTTCTAATTTTTTTTAACATGCTAGGAATAAAATTAAGTTTTTAAAGATTTTTTTGGCCACAAAATGTAAATAAGAAAATAGTTTTCAACATGAACACATTGAAGAAAAATGATATTTGGTAATGATGTTTACATCTTAGTCACAAATTATACATCTCTTTCCATTTTGTGGATCCTAATTTGAAACGGTCATTTTTGAAGAATAATGTGAGGTGCATATATTTCATATTTATTTTGATGATATTTTTGTAAGGTTAGGTTCATAGAGAGATCCACATTTAAGGAAAATTAATAAAATAAAAATCATAGAAACCCAAGAAATAATTTCTCATAATTTTGTCAATAATTTATTACCATTACTACAATATATTTGCTTCCATATATGTTTTATGGTTATCAAGTATGAATTTACATCTGGCAAAAAGATATTAGATTAATTAGTAAATCATTAAATATAAAACAATACCACTTTGCCAATTTTAATCTGTGTGATCATACTGGTGTTCGATTGATGCCAAGTCCTTGTATATAAATACATGCAAAAATTTGTACCTTTAATTTCGCAAATACCCCCACTTTAAAAACACACATACATGGTTTGTGAGGATATTAGCAATCTGAATATCTCTTTGTTTTCAATAACTTCTATTTTTTTGGTCTAATTCAAACGTATATCTTTATCCCACAGGGCTTGCTTACAGTTTCCCTTTTGATATTTCAAGTTGCATTTTGCAACTTTTTGGCTGGGCATGGACATAGTAATTTTGATGTTTTCCAATTTGGTGCCAAAGGAGATGGCTACTCAGATGATACTCATGTACATGTTTACTGTTTTAGCATTAATTTCTTACTATTGCAATATTTGATTATGTTTTCTACAATGGTTGGAAAAATTTTTGGTGACTCTCTTTAATCTTATAGTTTACAAAAACAATACAAAATTTGTATTTAAGAAAAAAAAATTAAAGAGAAATTCTAATCTTCAAATGTCATTTCCTACAGGCTTTTGTGAATGCGTGGAATGCTTTATGTGGAGCAAGTAATGACACTAATACACTTATGGTACCAGCTGGGCATACATTTTTACTAGGTCAAACAATATTCAAAGGTCCCTGCCGATCCAAAAAGGTTCATATACAGGTACAAATATTACAATAATTTATTCAATTAAGCATTTTTTTTTGTTTTTGTTTTTGAATAATTACATGTACTTTTGATTCTCGTTCACTCTCTTGGACTGATAAGGTAAGAGAATGACATAACTTACTTGAGAGTAATTCATCTTTATATAAGATAGATATATTTATTTAGGAGTAACAATATCAAAAAATTCTTTTCCGTTGAATAAAAAAAAAATATCAAAAGATCAAGTATATAAATGTTCCAGCTATTAGCATTATATAAAATTCAATGAATATTAAAATAACATGACAAAAATGAATTTTAAAAAAAAATTGTTTTTGACCAATACGCATGGAGTACTTACTCTATAGGGTAAGTAAGAAACAACCACGTTTAAAACTATAATTAAATTGTAAATTTAAATTATGAAAATATATTGTTACTTATTTGTGTAACATTTTATTAATTTTGTATTTAAACTATATTATCAAAATAATTTACCAACTCCTTTTTTAAGTATACTTTTAATAATATTTTTATTTAGTTAATTTAGTTAAGTATTTCTAAGGCCTAAATAAGTGGTAGTGCCCCAACGAGAGCAACAAGTAGCTCAATTGAATTTGAGGAAACAACCTAGCTTTTGTTACATAAACTATAATTTACATATTGAATTTCATTTGTAGTTAACTAAATTTAAATGCTTGTGGATGCAGATTTTGGGAAATATATTAGCACCTACAAGAAAAATGTGGGGAGCATGTTCAAAGCATTGGCTTCGTTTTTTTGAAATAAATAATCTGAGAGTTGATGGATTAGGAACAATTGACGGTCAAGGTCAAACTTGGTGGGACAATGTATGTAATGTAATAACATAGACAACCAAATGTTTTATTTACAAAACATATGAATGTATATTTACTGAATCAATTACTATTAATTATATCTATGCATAGTTATTATTTATAAAATTGATTGCTTAACAGTATAAGATATTCAAACCTGCAGATAACTGAAGGATGCACTGCAATACCAACGGTTAGAAAATCTTTCAATAATTTGACTAGGGCATGAATAAATATTCAAAAAACAATAATAACATTTATGTACATGCATGACACTGAATTTGCAGGCTCTCGTATTTGAAAGATGTAATGGTCTTCAATTAAGTGGGCTAACTCATATCAACGGACCATCATTTCATATCCATGTAGTTCATAGCCACTATGTAACCATCTCAAATATTAGCATACATTCACCACTACAAAGCCATAACACTGATGGAATTGATATCACAAACTCAGTTCGTGTTAAAATTTATGACTCGATAATTGGGACTGGTAAGGATATATGGATCTTTATCAACATTTCATTCTTGAATTATGATTTCACTTTATTCTTATTATTTCCACGTACGTTTCCATTTAAATTAATTTCAATTTCATTCTAATGGTTGTTTCAATGAGTTCTTATGACAGGAGATGATTGCATTGCCATTAAAGGTGGCACAAAATTCATCAACATTAGCCAAATCACATGTGGTCCTGGTCATGGTATAAGGTTTGTCAAAATATACATATCAAACGTGAACTATATGGATAGCCACTTATCTTTTTGAAAATTAAGATTTTAATTAGATAAATTCTTTGTTGTTGAAAAAACATAAATTTCTAGTTCTAATATCCGGTCACTATTCGCCACATTAGTCAACGTGGTAGTTTATGAGAGAAGTGTGACCACATTTATCGATATGTATCAAATAATGAATGAATAAGATTTCCTTGTTCTAAGAGCAATTAATAATTCCTCTTTAAATTATATCACTAATTTTTTAGTGTAACATGACTATGTCCCTAAAATAGTCAAATTGCAAAGATACTCATTATCAATGATGGATATTATCTAGTTAGCCCTCCAAATCAGTTGACAAGAAAACCTTTTATATTATTAACTAAAAGCATAAAGAGATAAAAAAAATTTAAATATAAATTATTTGTACAAGTGGGCCTTGACAGGCATGTTTTTTCTGTTATTAATAGAACTTTTTAAAAGTAATTTTTGAAAAATATATTCTTAAAATTAAAAAAATATACATAAGAAAAATAAAAAATTTACTATAATATTAAATAAGTTCTTGCAAGTTATGATGGAAGATAAGTAGTTAGCAAGAATAGTTTAGGGATATGAATGTTGGATGCAAAAAGAGGTCGTTACCGACAATAATCCTCTTTATATATATATAGATTATTTGAGTCTTCACTTGAAAATAAACATTCGTGAATGATGCCATAATTTTTCATGCAGTGTGGGGAGTTTAGGTGATCATGGGCAAGAGGACAATGTAGAAAATGTGTATGTTCAGAATTGCACATTCAATGGAGCTTCTAGTGCAGTTAAAATCAAGACATGGCCAGTAATACTATATATGTCTTATATATATAATTGAAAGAAAATATGAAACTAATCTATCTCTATTTATGCATGTGTCTGTTCTTAAATTTATTTAACAAAAAATCTTTCACTTTTCAAGGGTGGAAAAGGTTATGCCAAGGCTATCACGTTCGAGCATATCACAATCAATCAGACAGATTACTCTGTGTTAATTGACCAACATTATATGCACATGCCAGAACAGGTTAATTTTCCATCTCATTTGTTGTAATTATTTGTTTAACAATTGTATGCATCATTGTTTATTATTTTTGTTGAATATTGCAGCCGAGTGCAGTAAAAGTGAGTGATGTAACATTTAGTGATGTTCACGGAACATGTACCTCTGAGCATGCAGTTGTGCTGGATTGTGCCAATATTGGGTGTACCAATATTACACTGAATCAAATCGACATTACCTCAATTGATCCAATGAAGCCAGCGTCTGCAACGTGCAATCGTGTTCAAGGGATAGCCACTAATATTACTTCACCTCTTATACCTTGCATCTAAGTGAAGTGACATTTGCATGTTAAGTATTGTGCCATTTTGTATCAATAAACAAAATTGTGTGGATCATCATATATTTGCTAAGATAAAATCCTACTGATTAATGTAACTCCCTAATTCCCATAATACACCTAAGGCCGTGTGATGGTGTAATTTGTTGCTACGTTTTAGGTTTAGCTTGACTTATACTTGTTTTATTAAATATTTTATTTAAAAAAGATGGGGGAAATTTTCTATTTTAAAAATCTTTTTGAAAACGTGAGCCTTACTCACGGTATAAGATTAAAGAGAACGACATAAACAACTGACACATCGTGCAAATACATCTTGATATAATAATGACTAAATAATATAAGAAAAATAATAATATCTCGTAACATATATAGATAAATAAACGCTAAAATCCATAGTCAATACACAACACTTAGGACTTCATATACATATTATCATATAGAAAGGGAAATTACCTCACTACTAGTACAACTATCGTAATTAGTAGTCCTAATACATACTGCTAAAACAAAAGCATAAACTAGCAATGGATGGATTGAGTAACGAACTCCAAGATCTAGTCTGTCATTGGCAGGAAATTTCGATCACATCCTCCATGTGAAGCCTCATCTCGACCTAACATGCATGGTGCGGAAAATAAATGTGGGGTGAGAAACAAAAGTTTTCTTAGTGGGTAATCCCTATCACTAGGTGACATTACTAGCAGTTTAAGGGTTGTGTTATTAAAAGTGATAGCATGTAATGTTCATTTTAATTAATGTCTTGAACCTAATCTTGAAATGGTTACTTTCAACTTAGTGTTGAATATTCTTATCATGGTATAAAACATAAGCATAGTATTTGTAAAGTATAGCATAATCTTATAGATTCAGCATTAGTCTTCAATCTTACTTTGCATCGATGCACCCTTTACTAATACACCTAAACCCTTACTAATTAGAGATTTTAGGTGAGTTGAGAATTTTGCGGAGATTAGCTTCCTAGCTCTGATTTTCAAATCATCAGATGCAACCATTGTAACAAATTCCATGGGAACAGAATTAACGAGTTCATTGACCAATATGTTGCTGCAACTTCAGCCGAGGTTAAGACCAACAAGCTGAACAAGAAGATCTTATTCGAAACTTGAGCAGTACATAGTATTACAGTTACAGTATTGCTCTAACTATATTTTTAACAAAATTATTTGATGCCACCATAGAGAGATGGTTGATCTAGAAGCTCTTCCTAAATCCTATGCATATCATAGAAAGGTGAAAAGAACAACCACATTCCTAGACAAGTACAGGCACAATTACGGACCAGGCAGAATTGATGATTATTGATTTAGGGATTTTAGCAGTGTTTTAGAGATTAGGGATTTAGGAATTAAAACTATAATTGTTGAATTAGGGAGTTTAGATGAGTTAGGGATTTTAGGAGTGTTTTTAGAGGTTATGGATATAATTTCTTTTCACAACAATTAGATTTTTTTTTTTTTGGAAGTTTATGGTAAATTGGAAATCTTATTGAGTTAGTATATTTGTTAAAAAGTCCTTTAAGATTATATTATAAATATAAAGATTAACAAAGCTAGTGACATAAATATATTAAGTAGATGTTGATTGTCGCTGACGCAGACTAATCAGCCAATAAAATTATGTCATGTCACGATATATTTTGGTACTTATCAGTTAACAACAGTACAATAGCAAACACTAATTAACATAGGATAAGCTGAGTTGAACTTTGATTTGTCACGTCATTAATTAAATAAGATAATTGACATCGATGACCAGAACTACATAAATTTTTTATTAGGGATCAAAACCAAAATTCACAATATATTAGGTACTAAAAAATTATTTATGCCAATAAAAAATTGAAAAAGATTATTATATTTAAACTTTTCTGCAGCAATAAGATTTTGAAATACTGCACACGTTCATTTGATGGTTGAGTCTGTCATTAGAGGGATTAAAACAAACGAGTTCGTTGAAAATATGGTATACCAAATCTCTGAAAGAATATTAAAATTTTAAAAGGAAGACTCAACTTAGTCACCAATAAATATAATTTCCAGTTGGAATCTTTGAACATACGTACTCAAGCAGGTTTAAGATTTTAAAATCATTAAAGGTTTTGGATTTATCCCATGAATCATTTCATTACACATCATACATGTTCTTTCTACACATGTGAATACATTAGTATTCCATCTTTATTGATGCACTGTGCAATATTTAAGTCCTCGATCAAACTAACTCATGAGCCATATCTTGTTCTAGGTGTTGACCTCAATTCTCCTTTCTCCTTCACTCATTCATGATGAAGAAATTTGCAGCACTAATACTATTACTTGGATTGTTTCCTTTTCATCTGAAAAGTGAAATCAATGGAATTGAAAAACAGCCATACAGAACTTCCTATCACTTTCAACCCCCACAAAATTGGATGAACGGTATTATCAATTTCTTATCACTAACAAAGCTTTTATGAATTTGATTTTACTTTAAGCACACATTCATTTTGTAGGTCTAATAATATTTATGTTCTGTTATTCCTTTTTGTTCTAAGTCATTGATATGTCTAATTCTTTTACTTGATTTCATCTTGGCATGTGTTTCTTTTTCCTGTTGAAGAAAATTGTGAATGGTTGTCTTCATTATGCAGATCCAAATGGTAAGCACTTTAGTTTTATTTATACTATTAGTCATTTATTTACCTTCCAAGCACTTCATCCTTGCATAGATATATATCAGAGCGCATCAAAACTTTACTAGTCAGATTGGATTAGTCGGGTTCCTAGTAATAAAGTTTGTATATCAGTGATTCAATCGAGACAAGAAAAAAAAAATCAAAACTTTCATGTTCATCTTTGTAACATTTCAAATTCGGTCAAATGGTTTCTTTGCACAATTAAGCATCTATTCTTTGTTACAACAACAATTTAAGTCTTTTCTCATTGGACGAGATTAACTACATGCATGGAATGATGTCATTGGTTCCTATCATAAACCATGTCTATAAACAAGCCTTTAAAACTTAATCCATTTTTAATGACTTCGGTCTATCATTTTTCATGGTTTCATTTTTTCGTTAACGTTACTAAAACTACAAATAAAACTGTTATAAAAGATTTAGAGGTTAATGATTTGAATGAAAACATGACCTGTGATAAGACATTATAGTATCATCTGATTTATGTAGCCAATCCAACATGATGGGACAATGCGTAGTCTGATTTGACTTATGTTGATTTACCTTGTTGCAGCACCAATGTACTACAAAGGTGTCTACCATCTTTTCTACCAACACAACCCTTATGCAGCAACCTTTGGAGACAGAATTATATGGGCTCACTCTATATCCTATGATCTCATCAATTGGATTCATCTCAACAATGCCATTGAACCGAGTGAACCATATGACATCAATAGCTGCTGGTCGGGCTCAGCAACAATGCTCCAAGGTGAAAAACCGATCATTTTGTACACAGGAATTGATGAACACAAGCACCAAGTTCAGAACTTGGCTATGCCAAAGAATGTGTCAGACCCTCTGTTAAGGGAATGGTTGAAACACCCTCAAAACCCTTTGATGACTCCACCAATTGGAGTTGAATTGGACAATTTTCGAGACCCTTCAACTGCTTGGAGGGGAAAGGATGGTAAATGGAGGGTGGTGATCGGCGCTCAGAACGGCGATGAAGGGAAGGCTGTTCTCTACCAGAGTGATGATTTTGTTGATTGGAAATTGGATCCGAACCCGTTTTATGCGTCGGATGGCACCGGAGTTTGCGAGTGTCCTGACTTCTTTCCGGTATCGGTGGATGGCACGGATGGCGTGGATGCCTATGATCAAAGTGTTGGTGTTAGGCATGTGTTGAAGATAAGCTACCTTAGCAGGCACCATGACTATTATTTTCTTGGTAGTTATGTTTCTTCTGACGAGGAGAACTTTGTTCCTGATGTTAAGTTTACAGGGACTAGTTCTGACTTGAGGTATGATTATGGTAAATTCTATGCTTCCAAGTCATTCTTTGATTATGCCAAGAACAGGAGGATATTGTGGGGGTGGGTGAATGAATCTGATTCCGCACAAGATGATATTGACAAAGGATGGGCTGGTTTACAGGTATTTGATATTTTTCATTCTATTTATTTAGCCTTTAGCAGATACCCATTTTGACGCCCAAATAGACTTATTCAGTAGGAGTTTCCCTAAGTGTTGAATCGATACGTTACCTTCAGTGATAGTGTGCATTTTCTATTAATCAACATCACATTCAACGGTTAAATAACTGAAATCTATTCTTAATTATTTGTACCAAGCAAGTTGTTTTATTTTGTTTTACTTTTGATGTTCGTGGTGTTTAAGAAGTTTTGCGACTATGAGTTATTCCTTCACACTAGTTACATGAAATTCAAATTAAGCCATATCAAATTCACCCTTATACTAGTGATAAATGTTTCTCAGAGCGTCTGTCTCATATCAGTTACACAAATTCTAAATTAAGCCATCTCAGATTTATCCTTATAAATACTTGTTCAGATGTTACGATTCTTCACACCTGTCGCATTGTACACGCCAGGGTTGTTAAATATAAGTGTACGATTCTCCTACACAAAATGAGTTAATGTTTTTGTTGGTAAACACGTATTAGTTTAAGTAAACTCTTAACAAAATCGATAATCTCTCTAATTTGACCATCTTGGTACACACTATATTTTCTCTCTCCCTATGTCTCTCTCACACTCTGTGTCTATTGCTTAATTCTCTCTTAGTTTACGATGTTTCATTCTCCAATTCCCTAACACACATGAGATCATCATTTTGCCATTCAGTTCCAATATTTGTGTTAAGTCATTTTGACACCAAAATTGACATATACAGTGGTCAAACTTTTTAGTGTAGATTTCAATTACCTAAGTGATGAATAAGGCAATATTTATGTCATAAGGTCTAAATGTTTTAGATATGGTCAGTAAGTAACTAAACGTATAAGAGGATCACATTGATGAATTATGGTTGTTGTTTGGCTATGTAGTCAATTCCAAGGCAAGTTTGGCTTGATAAAAGTGGGAAGCGGTTGATCCAATGGCCGATTGAAGAGGTTGAAAAATTACATGACAAACAAGTCAGTATCACCAGAGAAAAACTCCCTAGTGGATCAATTCTTGAAGTCTCAGGCATCACTGCATCACAGGTAAGTAAAATTGGTCTTATATTTTTCACAACAATTGCAACATCAAATTGGTGGTTACTTTTTTAAAAAACTGAGAATTTTAAAGGTTGATGTAGAAGTGGTGTTTGAGATTCCTGAACTAGAAGGTGCAGAGTTGTTAGATCCAAGTGGAGTTGATCCACAATTACTGTGTAGCAAAGAAGATGCATCAAGAAGTGGGATAATAGGGCCATTTGGTTTGATAGCTTTAGCTTCAGAGGAACTCACTGAGCAAACTGCAGTGTTCTTCAGAATATATAGAGCTCCTAATAGATATGTTGGCCTGATGTGCAGTGATCAAAGCAGGTTCATCCCAACTTAATCTTCACTTCATGAATTTCTCCTTTTTGAGTACTGATATTTGTACATAATGATAGGAGACACCCTTATCGACATCCATGGAATCATACATAAATAAATCGGGATTTTAGTTGTTTAACTAGTAAATCTATCTGTGAAAAAATGTGGGACACTATGCGTAATAACTATGAAATTGATTTACCTAAGAGGTGAATTTGGTAAAATGGTTTATCATACGTTATCAATTATCTTACCAAATTTATCACATCCACCACAAAACATAACTATGGGGGCATTTGGTTTCTGTTTCCATTCCTTATTTTTAGTTTGACTACTGTATTTTAAGATTTGGTGAAAGAAATGATGTGAATAAAAAACAAAGCTTTTTTGTTTTCAATTTATAAAATCCTAAAAATAAGAAACAGACTAAAAATATAAAATGGAAACAAAAATCAAACAAATCCTAAAATCTCTAGTTTATTTACACATCAATTCACAGGCATAAAAAGAAGGGTTGAAAATCTATGTACAAATAACATTTTCTTTCTGTTTACCTTGAGATTTTACCTCCCTGCTTATAATGTTTTCTACACTTCACAGGTCTTCACTGAGGCAGGATCTTGATAAAACCACATATGGAACTTTCTTTGACACAGATCCCAATCAAAAAACAATTTCACTTAGAAGCTTGGTATGTTTATTCACAGTGATATAAGTTTATAAGTTTTCTCCTTATTGCTTCATTATATGCATGATATTCCAATATGCATGGATTCTTGTTATGTATGCAGATTGATCACTCCATTATTGAGAGTTTTGGGGATGAAGGAAGAGTTTGTATCACAAGTAGGGTTTATCCCTCTTTAGCTATTGACAAAGAGGCTCATCTTTATGTATTTAACAATGGAACCAAGAGTGTGCTAGTTTCAAAACTTGATGCTTGGAGCATGAAGCAAGCAGAGATTGGCCACGAGGGAAAGATAAGTTGTGCCTAAAGAAAATCATAATGTTATATTGTTTGAGTCTCAAACATTTGTTTTCCTTTTCTTTATATATCAAGAAATGTAGCTGCTCTTTATTTATTTTCTTAATGAAAGAATAAACTTTTTTTTAGGGCTTCTATAATGATTTCCTTTATAACATGTGATCGAGTCTTGTAAATACGATATGTTACACACTAAAAGTTAGGGATGATAATCAGTTGGGGTAAGGCTGGATAGTACTCCCTCGATCCCTGATCCCTAATCCCTACCGCATGGAGAAATTCTCCCCATCTCCCATCTTTGTTGCTACTAAAAATACCTTTTCATCTCCCAAAATATCCACCTCCTCACAAGCATTTGCAGAGATTTTTAAAATATTATTTTAAGTGATAAAAAATAATCATAAAAAAGGGAAAATAGTTTGTCAACTTACAAAAATGTAAAATTTAAAAATAAAACAGGGTAAGTATAATTTTAAAAGAGAACTTAAACTAAACTAAACTTACATTAAATCTTAAACATATAATAATACAAAGTATGGGCATCATTGGGGAGGGAGAAAAGCCGTGGAACTAGGGCCTAGGGGCATATCTATGAGCATGTGAAAAAAAAAAAGTGTTTGTTAATAAATTTGTCTCAAAATCTATCATTATTATTAATACAAAATAAAATTTGAAACTATTAAAATCCCCATAGGCAGGAGATTTTGACACGAGTAATATATTCTCATCTTCATCCTTTTTTGGGGAAACTTTTCTCCATCTCTAAAGATAAAAATTTCTCATATTAGGATACTTATTACTTAAGATTTTTATAGATATTCATGCAATCGAATATGTGTTACCATCCCTAACAGCAGTAGACGTAATTAGATGAAATTACTTTAATTATAATTACTAAGAATAAATTGTAAGGAAAAAAAGGTTGTATGGAAACTTGATATGAAAGAATATTCATAAAAATATTTTATACTGTGTGTGTGAGGACGCAGGAGTACCAGGAAGAAATAGTCGTAAGAATATTTTATAATGTGTCATGTGAAAGAATGACGTAGAAACACTTACTTTATTATAAGGTGATATCTTAGCTATCCTATGGAATAAATACCCCATGATACTTAATTTGTCCATTTTTATAATTTTTATAATTAAATTCGTTAATTTTTTGTTATCATTTCATAATCTAATATGACATATTAATTAATTATATGATCTAATATGATAAATTAATACTTTTTAATACAATATTAGTAGAGAAGTGTATCATAAACTCAAATGGTCTGTAAATCTCTAAACCTCTTATAAGTTGAATATTTCAATGATTTGACTAATGAAAAATTTATTGTAATTATATAAAACATAACATAATAATAAAAATTGATGAATTTAGTTATAAAAATTATTAAAAATAAATAAATTAAGTATCATAAGATATTTATTCTATAGGGTAACTAAGAAATCACCATAATCCTTTCATGGTTACGAAACAATGAAAATAATGTTTAGCTCTTAGTTTTTATTTTTTAGAGGTCTCCTTCCATCGAATTAAGAAAAGTCCTTTTCAAGTTGTATCCGAACTCCATAAAGAGAGGCTTTGGCAAACCTCTAAGATACGATTTAAATGGATCTCCCAGCCTTGTAATGTGCGGGGAAGAAAAAGCTTATGCGTTCAAATATGCTGATTTAACGTTTACCAACATAATTAAAGAAACTTAATTAAAGATATATATAATTAAGGCAATAGGAGAGTGCAAAACCTAAAGCCCAAGCATTAAGGAACTTCTGATTTTGATGGGTGGATATTGCCACTCTCATTTTTATATTATAAACATACCTTTCAATTAAAAAAAAATTCAAGTGTCTCAATTTTAAAATCTTAATTAATGTGATGTATACGGTTTGTCTACACTTCTATGTATGTGGAAAAGGGATTCATTAGGAGATTCTTCTTACGTTAGGGTGGATAGATTCCAATATGGGACCCGCATATGTTGTTCATTTATGCGCCATGGCATGTAAGCCACCTCTGATTTTTTTTTTTCTATGTTTTTTCCATTAAAGAAAGCCTTAAAAATTGGAAAAAATGAAGGGGGAAAAAAGAACCCACTCACTCACTTATTTGGATTGGTAGTTTAGTTGTATGGTGCTAGTGGTTTATGTCGTTGGTATCATCACTAGCCGTCTTTTCCAAACCAAAAGGAGAAAGGGAAAAAAGATAGAGTAACAACAAATTGGGACCCACTTAGTGGAAAATAGAGTTAGGACTCAAGGTCTTGCCCATAATCATCACCTCTTCTTTTCCTTTCTTTTCCTTAATTGGTGTTGGTTTATTTATGTCCGATTCATTAAAATGTGCGATACATGTATGTTAGAGCCTTAAATCAACCGTTCATATAAGTAAGCAACTTATCATTTCAAGAATCAAAACAAAATGGTGCAATTAACTAATAACATTTAATTTTTACGTGAAAAATATTTAAAATCACTTTAAAAATTTTAGAATTAAATTTTTTTTATTTTTGTTAACCGCCAAAATTAATTGTGGGTGTTCTCGCCTAAAAACCAAATAAACTTTAATGCATGTAAAAGATTTTTAATTTACTTAATGATCAGTGTTTGGCTTAAGCCAAACTAACAAAGCCTAAAGAAAAAAGGGGTTAACTTGAACTCAGCAAGATTTGGTTAATAATTTAAATTTTACATGCAAAAACAAGATTAAATCCTATGAATACCGTGCATACGGGATTGGATGGAACTAGTAACTTAAAAAAAATGACTTAAGAACATGAATCATAAAAGGAAAATTTTATTGAAGTAAAATATGAAAAATAGCAAATTTGTACAATGAATTAATTGCAAAGTTGTTTTCAAAATAAACCAATTTTCTTATAAAGAGAGTCGATTCAAATCAATTCTCATGTAAGCAATAATTAATTTTTTTAAAAAAACAGGAGTCGATTTTAATTGACTCCTATGTGAGTCCTATAAATTGGAGTTAATTTAAATCGTCTCCTTCACAATTCAAACTCTTCATCTTTCTAAAAGAATATCTTTCTCTCTCTCTCTCTCTCAAAATCTTGTGGGGTTGAATTTTTGGTTTGTAGTGCAATGGAAGATGCAAGTTTGATGCGTCTGTACAAGGTCAACCACATCCAATCTCAATCGAACATCCATGTATGTAAATATTTTTACCACAATGTTTTTGTGTTTCTATTTATGCTAGTGTTGTAGAAATTTTGAACACTTTTAGTGCAAGTGAAGTGTTTGATGAAATTCCTTCAATATTAGATTTATACATTTATAATTAAAATGTTTGGTAGATTGATAAGATAAATGTTAGGTTAGTGTAGGTCAAAAATGATAGTGTAAACTTATAGATAAATAGATAAATTGTTTGGTAAATTGATAAAATGCTGTTATTGAATGAGTATTTTATTGAACTTGAATGTTAGATCTATAGAGATATTAGAGATTGATAAGGTATATGTTAGATCTATAGAGTTTTTGGGAACTTGAATGCTATAGTTGTCGATTAATTTATGGATTTCATTGTAAAAGAAACTATAGTTGTTGATTTATAGAGTTTTTGGGAACTTGAATGCATCTGTTATCGTATGTTATAATTTTATTTTGAGTCACTTTTTATGAGCGTAATTAGTCTGAATACCCTTTTTATGTAATTTTGTAGGCTAATGTGTTGGAGACTCGATGATACACAAATTTTCATGAGTTGCATCCGTTGATGGAGCAGGGACTGCTGGCTGCCAGATTCTGGGATGTTGGGTGCATCATGCTAGCATTCTAGTACGACAGGGCATTGTTTAGTGCCCTAGTAGAGAGGTGGCGTCCTGAGACCCACACTTTCCATCTACCATATGGAGAGTGTACGGTCACACTGCAGATGTTGCAGTGATACTCAGCATTTCCGTTGAAGGTCGGGCTATTGCCTTATGGACTGGAGATTGGGCGACTCACTTCGAGGGCAAGATCCAGTGGGCGTTGTGTCAGGAGTTGCTCGGAGAAAGTCCCACAGATCAATTCAAAAAGGGATCCACTGTCTACCTTAAATGGGTCCAGAGCATGTACCTTTGTTTGACCCAACAAGGGCAGACAAACCAATTGACAATTCTGCGGTACATTCTATCAATTCATTTATGATACGTTGGTTTATGGTCGAGTATAAAATATGTTTTATTTTAATTTTGCATTTTATTTGGATGTTGTATAACGAGCCAATTGTTCATACAACGATACCTAGGTGGGTATACAACGAGTAGGCGATATGGGCATCAAATATCGCCCTTATCTGCTTTGTTGTCATTGAGTGGCACCATGCAAACCGTGTGGTTTGACAGGTCGGTGGTGCCAATGGATACCCCGACTCCCGATTGACATTCATAAAAGACATGTCAAACAAATGAAATCTTACCTTTTTCTAACTCATAAAAAAAAACCTAAACCTTGCTACAAACTACAACTAAGCATGCACCTTTATTTTTAAATCTTTTTTTTTGGATATAATACATATTATTTTTAAATCGACTTCTGCTTTTAAAAAAATTAAACTTTTTTTACACAATAGTTGATTTAAACTAACTCCTGTTTTTAAAAATTAATAATTATTGCTCACACGGTAGTCGATTTGAATTGACTCCTTTTAAAATAAAAATTGATTTATTTTTTAAACGGCTTTACAATTAATTCATTGTAAAAATTCACTAATTGACTCCCTTTATAAGAAAATTAATTTATTTTTTAAACAATTTTACAATTAATTCATCGTAGAAATTCACTATTTTGCATAGTTTATTATGGTAAATTATGCTCGTAAAAGCATAAAGGTTTGAAAAAAAAATTGTGTTGTCCGACTTTTTCCCAGTCAGAAGAAAATCATAAAACCTTTCCATTATTGCTAATTAGTTATCTTCCTCGCACCACTCCCAAGACTCGCACAAACACCTCCATCCCCTTTGTCTGAACCACCATTTTCATCCTTAGCCACTTTGCATTGTCGTCTTCTTTTTTGACCCCAGCAATGTAGTCACAAGCACGACCCACCACGGCCAAGCATCAACACCATTGGCCATCACCCTGCTACTCACCACCAGATCAAGCCAACTTGCAACCCAATCAGAGGGGATGCGACAACAATGGATGAAATACGACAACGATGACGAAGATGATGCGATTTGCCTTTAATCACGTTAGGGAAGCAGGCTAGCGGCGACGTCATGTAAGATGGTGAGAGGCGACAGTGTTGGAGGGGATGGGGAGGGTCGAGGGAAGTCGGTGACATTGTACCCATGTGACGTTCGAAACATGCACATACAATACATAATAATATTAATCATACAAAAATATTATAATAACGTAGTACTACTTGTAATACTTTCATGAAAGCATTCAAAATAATAGCATAGGATAGTATATAGATAGGCAAATCCCAAATATTACAGTCTGTCTTAACTGACTACTTGAGTACTAAGTTCCGATAGTTTATGATAATTGATCTATCTGAGTCCCTAGATCTTGATAGTTGAACTAATTACTCTAAACTATAATGATGTCAAGGGTCAATATAGGTTGTCATTAACTTACAATTGTATCTTAGATCCAACTCTCATAAAAATAAATTAAAAGTGATAAAATCTAATAACATGAACTAAGCATTACTGGTTTCATAATTGACATGATCATAACCATTAAAATCCATGAACATACACATGCAACATGATGATCTTTACACATTTAAAACAATGGTCCCACGACTTTTTTGAAAAATGTTTTCATGATTTCTAAATCCTTTCGCAAATAATTTCATAAACAATTCAAATGTTTATAACGATAAATCTTATTTTCATCAATAAGATAAACACGTTTATGTGACAACCCCAAAAATCGTCATCAGCACGCAAGGAACTAATTCCCTTACAAAAGTCGTTTAACGTGCTAATTATGAAAACGCGCAATGATTTGTAAAAAATTTATAAGAAAACCCTTTAAAATAAATTAAACTCCATAAATAAACTGAATTCTTGTCTCATGAAATCTTTACATAAAATTCATAATTAAAAATACGCAAACTTAATATCCGAAAATACGTGACAACATGCTTATAGTTAAGTAGAGCACTCTACTAACTAACATAAGAAAAACTGACTAAACATAAACTATCCTCAACTAATTTCATTGTGAAGTGAAGCGCACCAAAATACTATTAACTACTAGAGGAGATGAACTGTATCCAAGTCCTCGATGGGATTTGCAACTGAAACAAATAGATACAAGTGTAAGTCATCATTTCAATGAGCGGGTTCATGATTACATGGGACGATTCATCAACATGGTATAGACAATGCAATACATAATAAATATCATACATTAAAAACATAATAATACTTTATAATGAAATATATAATTGAATACTGAAACATAATCGCTTAAATCAAGGAAGATATCTACATAGACGGATCACGAACATTACGGTCTAGCTTAATTGACTACCTAAGAACCTAGGTCTTGATAACTAACGATAATTTGATTTATCCAAGTCCCTAGATTTCTCATTGTTGAACTGACTCTAACTAAATGGTACAAAGGGTCAATGTAGCATGTCACTGACTTACAGTTCTATCCTTGATATAGCTTCTTTAAAAACATTTCTAAAACGTAATAACTAATAATTGAACCGAATTCTTTCCTCCTAGGGTTTCATGCAACATACACATAAATCATTCTCAACATATGCATAAATAAATAGAATGGTGTCTGCCTTTCTAAAATAATTTTCAAAAGTTCTAAAATATTTTCATAAATATTTTCTATAAATAAAAGGCATAAAATAATTTCTAAAATTAGAAGACATAAATTAACTGAGCATAAAACTAATTGAAATTCTAAAACATGTATAAAAATATTTTTTTCATAAATAATACCAATGGAAAACATATGTTGTGATTAAATGGCACTCACTTGGAACAATTGACGACTAACGAGCACTGGCACTGGGAACTCCTAACACCCTATGTGAAGGCACTGTTTTCCCATGAATAAAAGTATTAACTAGAGCGGAGAGAAAGTTCACACTAATGCAAAACCTTCAAGAGATATTTGAGTGAATTAGTAAGTAAAACACTCAAGGAAGGGTTCTATTTATAAGGGGAGCTCAAGACCCCCTCTACACTGAGTAAACGATGTGGGACTTACTCCTCAAACCGCTGCAGTGCTCTTTAACCGATGTAGGGCTGCCAAAACCATTACAACGGTTTGTTGTTCCTTTTAAAAAAAAATGGGTCATTACAGTTTTAGTAAAAAGGTTTCAATAAAACGATTTCATACATACTTTCATAAAGCAATCTTTTCATAAATCCTATTTTCTAAAAACATCAAAAACTAAATCATGCTTGTAAAATATGAAAATAAACATAATGGCAAAAATAAGACATAAGCAACATCCCACTCACTTGCATTGTCATGAGAACGGTGTCAATGCCTGCGGAACACAAACGTTGTTCCCAAATTGATATGGAGACATAACATAGAAATTACTAACATACTAAATCAATGAAACGACATAATTGGATGTGAAATAGTTCAACTAGGCACTACTCATCAATGCTACAACGCTCTAACAACACTACGGCATTGACACCGCATGATTCTAGATTGAACCCAATATCATTGAATTGGTGCCACCACTAGAAAACCTAAATCGATGGAGGAAAAGACAAAGGAGAATGCTATGGGAATTACCACTCGTGAGGAACAATGAACGATTGCCTTTGAGCTTCCACACTCCTCAAAGATGTAACTGAAACATCTCAAGAGTCCACACTAGCTAGGTGGGACCCTTACTTGCACTTGTGAAAAAATAATAAAAATTATTATTTTCTAATGCATGCTAATGCTCAATAGGTAAGACTCTACACATCCACTCTTCTACACAACTGAGGTAGGACTTTGAGGTTGGCACGGTACGCCATTGCGCTCACTCAACGCAATTGTGTTGGACACCAATGTCATTGTGCTACTAGAGCACAACTGCACTGGTGTCGGTAGACTATGGCACCATGGAGCCCTCTTGACGTCATTGCCCTGCAGTTGGGGTCTGAAAGTCAATCATTTTTTACTATGAGGGCTCATTCCAGGTTACTTTAGACACAGTGTCTTACATTTTAAGGCCATTGATCGTACAGGTTATCACACATGTGTGGCTATCTAGGTCTAGGTTTTGCTATAAATTATAATTACAGATTACAAATTTAATATGAGAGAAATCTGATTGGCCCACTTAACTTGTGGATGAATTGGATTGGTCCACCACATGTCATGGGTTAAGTGGGTCTGGTCAAATAAACTCACTTTTAAATGAGTCAAAAAAATTTTAACCCAACTTCCTATTTTAAGTGGGTTAAACGGATTGGCTTGTGGATTACAACCCACTTTAATGACTCTATTTCTCAGCATCTATTGCATATGAGGTAAGCCCAAATTGTGCCACATTGGTGCTTGTATTGCTAAATCGTCTACAAAAAATATTTAGGTGCCAACAATTGTGAAAATATTCTTCCAACCTTTGTTTTCTCCCCATAAATAGTCAATTGAAAGATGTTTGGAATACCTAACTTATCAACCTACAAATTAACTTACTCAGTCTTATGAATGACACTTAACATTTTTCTTCTTATTTTATCCCTAAAAATGCCAAGTGTCATTCATAGGAATAAGTTGGTTGATTTGTTAGGTCTTTCAAGTATTGCTCTTTCCGATCATTCTATGATATGGAATGGAAGTAGGGGTGCTAATAATACTAAGTGCCGTGTGGTCATGTAGGGGACGCGACAATTATTCTCTTATTTTTCGACCCTCAGCCATGTAGTCACAAAATGGGTCTTTTTTAAATATGTACTCTAACTTATTTTATGTTTCTCACTTAGCACGTTTAAATCTTCTCAATTTTTGGGCACTTGGGTACAACTCAGGTGATGTGTGTTTACTTGGGGGGTGTGATAGTTACCCTTGAGCATCATTTGTCATGAGTACACAAAGCTTCCGTTGAGAGAATAGCATATATACCGATGTTGAGCTTCACACTTGAGAAGAAGATTGTTGTGTTTCTAGTGTGAATGTAATGTGTCACATTGATGAATTATGGATAAAATAAATAGTATAACCCATTGTTAGGTTTTAAGTCAAGATATGACGTTTAAGTTTTGTGTTTCTCACTTAGTCTGTTAGTTTTAATTTTCTTGATTTTGGACTCTTCTCACCACTTTATACCCAATAGTTTAAACATTTGAGATTTTATAGGAGGTATGATTTTTATAGCACCGATTGCTTATATTCAGAATTCAAATTTAAGATCAATAGTTAAGGAAAGATATCGAATATCTAACATTTCAATCTATTATGAGTTGGTCTATCTGAAAAAATTAAGACTATACATTTTTATATTACTTTTTGCTGCAATATATATTATATATGATTAACAAATATGTAGAAAGCACCAATTAAGATGCTCCCTTGGCTGTACTCCAGCTTCCAAGATGCTTTGCTTATCTCAATAATTAATCAGCACACCAAATAGCTTTTTGTTTACAGCACTTTGTAAACGGGAGAAAAGTAGTGGCATTGATGATACTAAGTTCCAAACTTTTTTGTTTTTTTTTGCTTCAATTAAATTTTTCACTTTGAGGCTTGTTTGGCTTATAAGATGGTGAGATCAAAGTGTAGATATTTTTTTTATTCTTGCCAGATGCTAATGGTTTTTTTCTTAATGTGGTCGATACCTTTAGACTATAAAAATAGAGACTTGAGCTGGAATGAGGGTTATGACTTAAAGGGATTGTAGTCGCGCATGCCATCATCATGCACCTAAAGCCCATCAAAAGCTTTTGTCTCTTGGCATGTTGACAGTAATTTAATCTTTTGTCCTTACCCTCCTCCTGGTTTACCTTTGAATCTATCTGAGGCTTTTTATCTTTTTGTGATGAATGCTTTTAGATTCAATTGCTAATTATTAAAGGAGTTTGTTCAATAACAACCCTATTAAGGAATCAAGAGGTGACAATTTTAAAGATCTTAGTACATTCTATGCTGTAAAACATAGGTTTTATTTTATTTATGTTTTCATCATTAATTTCAATTTGTTTATTTTTTAGGATTTTACAAAAGATTTAGTAAAACAAAAAATAGAACTTCTTATCTTCAATACTTCTTTCGTAAAATCCAATAAAACGTGAAATAAATTAAAAATAAAAAGAACGAAAATAGAAAACAATTTATTTTATTTATGTTTTCATATTCTGCTTTCAATTAATTTCCTATTTTTTAAGATTTTGTGACCGAAATAACAAAAAATAAAAAATAGAAATAGAAAACAAAATTTTATTATTTTTCACTGTTTATTTCACAAAATTTTAAAAATAGAAAAGAGATTAAACACAAAATAAAAATAGAAACTAAACAAATCCCTCATTTTCAATGTATTGAATGAATTACAAATTTCAAAACTTTTATTCTTTTTTCCTTGACCGAAGCATGGGTTAGCAAAAATATTTTAATTAATAATAAAAAAATGTTAAAACCTCCTAAATAATTAGTTTAATTATTCTCCTAACAATTTTTATGAATGACACTTGTCAATAATATTATCTTTCTTTTTATATTTTGCCTCCAAAAGTCGATAAGTTCATCCTAAAGTTATTAGGAGGATAATTGTGTTAAATAGTTAGGTCTCCCTCATTGCTTAATTAGTTAATGAATCTAACATTCATCACAGATTTTTTTTATTGATTCCCTAAGAAGATACGAGTTAAAAAGACCATTATTGAAATGGAAATAAATCTTTTTAATTGAATTTATTGTCATATGTGTTATTAAGGGTAATCTTATGCCATTAAATGATGAAGTGGATCTCATATAAGACATAAACAACAACAAAAAGTAGAGGTAAAATATCGCACTAGATAATACATGACAAAAAAATGCAATTAAAAAAGTCATGCCCTATTAAAATAGCTTTAACAGTGCCCATGTGAATATAGTAATGTACTATTTTATATTTCCAAAATGCTATGTGTCACTGCTATTTCATTCATCAGTGGTACACCACATTAATGCATATTTTTTCTCTCCTCTCTCTCACACTCCGCTTTTATTTTTTTTCTCTCTACTCCCCCATTTTTCCATCATTTTTTCTTTGTTTTTCTTCATTTATTACAAACACTATTTTTTTTTTCATTTTGTTTAGTTTTTCTTTGTTTTTTCCTTCATTTATCACATATGTTATCTTGATATAAATTTTCTGTCATTTTTTTCTTATTCGTTTTATATTCTTGCAAGATGTTATTTATCTCAGAGTTTCTGTTTTCATTTCCGTCATTTTTTTTTATTTTGGGTGTTCAAAAGTTTGTGTATTTCTGAAGAAAAGTTTGTATATACGAGTACAAAAGTTCGCATGATGTTATGGATATCAGAATTTTCGTTTTCATCATATTTTTTTGGGTGTTCAAAAGTGTGTGTGTTTTTAAAGAAAAGTTCATGTATTCTTGTTTAAAATTTTATGCATATGAGCGCAAAAGTTCACAAGACATTATGAATCCCAGAATTTTCGTTTTCGCTTCTGTCAATTTTTTTTTTGTTTTTGCATGTTCAAAAGTTTGTGCATTTTTCAATAAAATTTTGTGTATATTTGTTCAAAAGTTTGTCATGTGATTATCAGAGTTTTCTTCTTTTTCGTTTTCGTCTTATTTTTTAGTCCTGTTTGTTAAAAAATTTGTATAAGTGTGTACAAAAGTTTGTGCATATGTTTTAAAATGTTTGTGTAAAATAGAGAATGAGTCAACGCGCTTAGAGTGTGAGTAGAGAGAAAGAAAGAGGATGAGACAATTACTTTTCACTATTCAATGTATCGCGAATCCAGTTTTATTTATTTTCCATAAATAAAAAAGTTTGTGTAATTATGTAGAAAAGTTTGTGCAAATATGTAAAAAAAAGTTTATGTATACAATTATCGTTATGTATAACGCACATATATACATACATACACGATAATTATACAATGAATGCAAAAAGTGGTGTATTCCTAGCATTGATATTTATATTTTCACATGGATTAAGTTGTAACTTAAACAAATCCTAGTTGAAACGATAACATCCCTTATATACAAAATAGGGTGGTGTTTAATATTTACACCACCATCGCATGGTAAAAGTGAGATTTTGGCTAAAGTTAAAAAGTGAAAAATGAGGAGGTCTTTATCGTTTTAAAAAGAAAATGCAATTTATACTGATCTAGTAAACCAATAAAAAAAGGAGAACTGAAAGAATAAGAAGCAAGAAAGGCTAGGGATTCCAATTCCAACCCTTTCATATTGCAGATGATTCTTGGCTTGACAATAACAGCACAATTAACCAATGATCTCTGCCTAAAGTAGTTATTTCAATTCCTTTTTTTTAGAGGACAGTATTACTCTCAGCCATGGGAATCGATTCTATGGAGAAGCAGAGGACCAAAAAGATTTAACTGAGAAAATAAATAAATAAATAAAAGAGCCGTGCTAGATTTAAACTATATAATTTTCTTGCAATAATTGGGTGGAGTCAAATAAAAATGAAAGGGGGTTTCTTTCGTAGCATTCACTTCACACACCTCATCTTTTTCGAAGTACTTTGAGAGGAACCTCTTTCGTAACGACTTAACCCTCACAGGGGACAAGAAGTCAAGAACTGAAAAAAAATAAAAATCTGGACGGCCATAATTGTCCACATCATTGGTAAAATTCCAAGTGAAGCAATGGTCTCTCACCCTCAAGACCAATTGAAGCATCGTCAAGAAATCATCTGCTACTTTATGTTACATTCAAAATTTTACACCGTTTAGATTATCTACTATATGTTACCTTTAAAATTTTACACCGTTTACTTTATTGGTAAATCATCTACTATGGATTAGTTTAAAATAAGTTATATTTATGTGCAATATTGGGTCATTCAATCAAATTTTGATTAAAAATTTTTTTTATCGCAGGCACAAGTATGCTCAATTCTCACACCAATTACTTTAAAACACTAAAAAATTAAGCCTAAACTAAATGGTCACTATTATTGTGTTTAAATTTTTCATTACGGTGACTTAGAATCAATTTTAAAGTCTTAAAAGTAAAACAGAAAAAATTAATTCTAAGAGTGTCTTACTTAAAAATGCAACATGTATTACAAAAATTTGATCTAAAGCTACATTTTTTATTAATTACCCTTAAAAAATGCATTGTTTAGTACAAAACGAACACTTTCATTGATAAAAAAGAATACTTTATAATACCTATGATCACAGTCAATTTGATCGTCATCGTTGAAAAATGATGCCTTAACTTTAAAACTATTTTGCTTTTCTAGATGGATAAATCATACCAAAATCCAAGAAGGGGAGGTGGAGGTTGACAAGGGCAAGCCAAGAGCATACAAGACAACACAAAATAGACGCCAAAAGAACTATACCTAGATGCAGGAACGACACTAAAGCAATCGCCCACTTAAGCTCACAGCTAGGGATGACAACATGAACCCTACTTGCGGGACACCCGTCCTAACCAACCCATTTGGGGCGGGTTTAAAACCCACCCCAGAGTAGGGCAGGTAGAAGCGGGGCGGGGCGGGGTGGGGCGGGCAGGACACCCTATATATTACATATTATAAATATATATATATATATATATATATATATATATAAAATAAAAAAATATATAAAACTTTAATAAAAAAGTAATGGCATTTTAATACGAAGAGAAAGTTTGATAAGTATTGGATGAAATTAATGACATTATGGGAGTTGCTATTGTCTTGGACTCTAGTTTTAAGTTTCATTTCCTTGAGTACAAGTTCTCTAGATTATATGTCGACCCAATTGAGTGTTCAAAACAAGTTCAAAGAATTCAGTAATTATGCAATGACTTGGTCATACAGTACCATCAAAAGGAAGGTTCTCCAATCTCAAACCTGCATGAGTTTTCTATATAAGAACTCACTCAATCTGATGATCAAGATGATGGAGTTGAGTATGAATTGCATCTTAAAAAGTTGAAGAAAACAAAGGGTTCATTTGTGAAAACTATATTTAATTATTACATAGAGGAAGATATTGTTCAAAGAACTCCTGATTTTAATATTTTAGTCTGATAGAAAGTAAATGGGGCTAAGTATCCAACTCTTTAAAAAATTGCTAGAGATATATTTGTTATACTTGTGACCACTATTGCTTCTAAATTCGCGTTTAGTGCAAATGGTCGCTTGATTAGTTCTCATCGTGCTAATCTACATGAAGACACAATAGAAGCTTTTGGTTGTGGTCAAGTAGACAAAGGTAAATTGTTTCATATGTTTTATCTATTTTTTTTTTAATTTTGGTTTTCTAATAACAATAATTGATTTATTAATAAATTTATCATGTTTAATTTGTTGGGAAAACGTATTACTATGGATGATTATCAATTGGTTAATGATATGAAAGACGATATGAATAGTAAAGAATGATAGCTTCAAGATATGAGAAACTCCACAAGAGACAAGAAGTAACTTTTTTTTGTTGCTTAAAATTTATTTGAAACTTATATGTATCCTAGATATTTCTGTGTGACTTGTTAAAATGTTGGTTTTTATTTGTATGTTATTTGCTTGTTATTGTTATTGGATTCTTCTATATTTAATCAATGTTAAATGTTAATATTTGTTGTATTTTATTATATAATTATGTTAATCTGTATGTGCATTAAATTTTATAATATTTTAGCAAGTGTTGTAAAAAATGGAGTGGGATGGATACCAGCAAGATAGATGTGGGTTATAATGTTTAAAACTCACAAATAGAAACAGGACGAGCAGAGATTAATATTAATATAGTGTGAGGTGGAGATTGGTAGACCCGCCCCACCGCGCTCCATTGTCATCCCTACTCACCGCCAGCAAACCATCGCATGTCAGCAAACAGAGGTAGCCTTAAACCCCCACCCCCAAAATGACCCCATGATAAAACTAACCCAAACACCTTGCATCAAAGCATAAATCAAGTATATTATTTGTTAAAAATAACACTCAACACTTTTAAATTAAACACACAGAGATAGATCTCTCCCAACACTAATTTTGTCGGTTGCAATATTCAAACGTTAGACCTTGATGCAACCAGCTTAAATAAACTCCCATCTCTTTTCACATAAAAATTTTATGATATTAATTATTTAAGACAATTTTATGACACACCATGATCAGTGGGATCTGTTATAATAGTGCCACAGTCAACCCTATACCTTTCAAAAATTGTCACAAATGATGGGCACTACAGAAGTTAGTATGACTCTTTTTCACCTATGTAGATAGATAGGGTGACATAGCTACGGTCCCCTATTGCACAATAACTGTTAAATGGGACCCAATTCAGCAAGAGGGAGGGGATCAAGTGATGATGAACCCACAGCAACCCTCTGGGTAAAGAGAGTAAGATAGAAAGAAAGAACATTGAACAGAAGAGCACAACATCACAAGGTCCAAACGAAACAAAACAAAACAATAACGTTGTCACATTCACAAGACAACAAGATGCTCTCCCCCAACACGTGTCCCCCCTTCCATACACCCAGTATCCCTCATCCCCAAATTTAAATCAACCCTTACTCGCAGCTGTATTCCAACACCCACACTCCGAATTTATCACTCACTCACATTAATTTTTTTGCCAAAAATAATAATAATAATACTAACAATTTTTATTTTTTTAAATTCTTTAGGGTTGAGAATTGAGGTGAAGGAGAGGAATTTATTACATTTATATTATCTCAAATGATTTATTTCTCATATTTACATTTGTGTGGGTCTGAGTCTAAATTCGCCACAAGGTGTGACGAATTCAGATCCTCAGACTTTTTTTTTATTTTTAAAAATATCTGAATTCGACGTAGTGTGTGACAAATTCAAACTTTTTTTTTTCTTTTTTGTATAAATGTCTGAATTTGTCACAAGGTGTGACAAATTCAAACTTTTATTTTTTTATTTTTTTTAAAAATGTCTGAATTTAAATTTAGACTCAGGCCTATACAATTGTAATTTTGTGTTTCAAGTCATATTTTAATATAGAACTTACAGTACAACCATAGAAATGTAAAGAGGAGAAATTCTCCTGTGCTTCATCCGTCAACAGTATCATCTACTGATTTCAAGTTAAAGTATTTAAAAATACATGATAAATGATAAAATTAATGAATGAATAATAGTGTTCATACTACATGAATTAAACTATGCTTCGTTCATCAGCATATAAGAATTTCTCGAGAGGTAAAGTGGTGCATAATTGGCAAGTCCAACTCCGAATCTGAATATATATATTTATTTTTATTTTTTGGACACAAGAACATAAGCATTTGTCATTTGAACTGCGACAAACTAGCAACATTAATATTCTACAAGTAAAAAAATTAAACCCAAAAAATAAAATTGACAACATTTTTAATTAAACCATGAAATTAACCAGTTTAATTTGACATGATCAATTCTCAAGAAAATTGCTTGTAACAAAACACAGAGAGAGAGAGAGAGACACCTGATAGATTGAGAATGAAATTGAGATTTGAGATTTTCCATTCCAAGTAGAGAAGAAGAGTAAAGACTCAAAATTATACAATTAGTTATTTTTTTTAACTTTTTTTTCGGCAAATAATAATAATAATAATAATAATAATAATAATATTTTTTATATAGAGAGATATTAATTTGATGATGACTTTTTGATAATTCATACCCAGAGAGCACCGACTTGGACGAGCTTGGGGACGAGGTGTCCGCTGACGTGGAGCGCCACGAGCGACTCGAGTCCTCCCACGCACGCGCCGCCGATGAACACGGCGGGGGCGCGGCTGCGGACTCCGCTTCCGCCGCCGCCGTCTTCGTCGTGGTCCTCAACGGCGGTTGAGGCGGAGACAGTGGGGAGCGCATCGATCTCGTGGTCGTCCAATTCGATGACGGTCGGGTTGACCCCGATGGTGGCCAGGAGCTTCTTCATGACGTGGCACATGCAGCACGAGGATCGCGTGAAGATGATCACGGGGTGCTCCGTTATCAGCCGTTGGATCCTCGCCTCAGCTGATTCCTCCACGTCGATCGAAAGCGAGTTAGTTGCGTTCGTTGTTACGGTTGTTGGGGTGGTTAGGTCCAGGTGGACGACGTCGTTTGAGATGCGTCGCAGGCCTTGCATCGCCGTTTTGGG